>JAZHGK010007132.1:0-17558 GCA_037855215.1 Waitea zeae
CCCCCCGCGCGCGCCTTCCCTCAACGCTACTCCATTTCGTTATCCCGCCCTCGGAGCTTTCGTCTCTAACCCAACTCCCGGACTGACGACCTCGACAAGCAAAGGAAACATCCGGAACTTGTGGGAAGCTGTGAGGCAGAGCGATGCTCGCGTTACGCTCCGGAAACCTGCGCTTCGTCAGGGCAGGCTTCGTTCGTGGCCTCCGCACGACGCCGCGCCTACTCGAGCGCGAGAAATTCGACCCAACGGCCGTTGAGAGGGCTACGGATGAGGTGGATGTGTGCATTGTAGGCGGCGGTCCTGCTGGGCTCAGCGCCGCCATTCGGCTCAAGCAGCTTGAGCAAGAGAAGGGTCGGGAGATCCGAGTAGTTGTTTTGGAGAAAGGATCCGAGATCGGTTAGTGCACAGTTTACTCATATCGTTTTACTGTTGCTCAAATTGTTCCAGGCTCGCACATTTTGTCCGGAGCGGTTATCGAACCTCGCGCTCTGAACGAGCTTCTTCCGGACTGGCAGTCGCGAGACGGCCATCCCTTGACACAGCGGGCGACGTCCTCCACTATGCGTCTGCTCACCAAAAATCGGTCGTTCCCGCTCCCACACCCTCCACAGATGAACAACGACGGGAACTACATCGTCTCACTCTCGCGCGTCGCTGCGTGGCTAGGCGGGATCGCTGACGAACTCGGCGTCGAAGTCTACCCAGGCTTCGCCGGTGCGTCTCTCGTGTACGGTGAAGACGGCTCGGTGCGCGGCGTGTGCACGAACGATGTCGGCGTCGATCGCCAAGGGAGGATGAAAGATACCTTTGAGCCCGGCATGGAGTTCCGCGCAAAGGTCACCCTCCTCGCAGAGGGAGCCCATGGCTCTTTGTCAAAGCAAGCGATCAATAAGTTCGATCTGCGCAAGAACGCAGACCTTCAAACGTACGGTATCGGCCTCAAAGAGGTGTGGCGGGTTAACCCAGACAAGCACGAGCCTGGGAAGGTTGTGCACACGATGGGCTGGCCGCTGAACAACTCTACCTATGGTGGTGGATGGCTGTACCATATGGACGACGGTCTCGTCAGCCTTGGGCTTGTAATCGGTCTCGACTATGCCAACCCATGGTTGAGCCCTTACAACGAGTTTCAAGTATGTTTCTCTTGTAGCTGTAAATCACGCACACTCTGACTGAACTGTTTATCCAGCGCATGAAGCATCATCCCTACTTCGCAGAACTTCTCTCCGACGGGACGCGCATCGCCTATGGTGCTCGCTCGTTGAATGAGGGAGGCCTGCAATCCATCCCCCAACTGAATTTCCCAGGTGGTGCACTGATCGGTTGCTCGGCCGGATTCGTGAACGTCGCGAAGATCAAGGGCACGCACAACGCCATGAAGTCAGGCATGCTCGCCGCCGAGTCCGCCTTCGCTGCCCTCGAAAGCGAGGCCGAATCCGACAAGGCGGCGGACATGAGCGCCTACGACGCCGCGTTGCGCAACAGCTGGGTCCACGAGGACCTGTACGAGGTCCGAAACCTCCGTCCGTCGTTCAACTCGCCCCTGGGCGTCGTCGGCGGCGTCCTGTACTCAGGTATCGACTCCATCCTCCGCGGACGCGTGCCGTGGACGCTGCGCGCGCGGCAGCGGCTCTCCGACGCGGCACACACCAAGCCCGCGGCGCAGTGCGAAAAGATCGCGTACCCGCCGTTCCAGCCGCCGCTCAGCACGGACCTCATGACCTCCGTCGCGCTCACCGGCACGAACCACGCCGAGGACCAGCGGGTACACCTCCGCGTCGTCGGCGGGGGCGCGGGCAAGCGCGAGGGCGTCGAGGGGAGCGCGTTTGGGGAGGAGGGCGAGACGGCGGCGGCGCGTAGGGAACACGTGAAGAGGAACGTGACCGAGTTTGGCGGCTTGCTCGGGCGCGCGTGCCCTGCGGGGGTGTACGAGTACGTCGACGCAGAGGCGGGCGAGAAAGAGGACGAGACGTATGGTGGCAAGAAGCTTGTCATCAACTCCCAAAATTGCATTCATTGCAAACTATGCGACATCAAGGTGCCGACTCAGGATATCAACTGGACCGTGCCTGAAGGCGGAGGAGGTCCAAAGTATTGTACGTCATTGTTCATATTGTTTACATGAACGTTGAGCTAATAGAGCTTGATACTTCACTTCCAGCCATCACATAGGCCTTCCGACCGATACGTCTGGGATCTTGTTGGCCAGGAGCTAGAGTACTACATACTTCCCGGGTTGGTTCATCGGCCTTATGGTCAAAAAATGCATATTGTACTATACAACAAATGAGGTGACGATCTAAATGATATTGAACTCTGCCCGGAATCCCAAAGGACACATTTTGGTTGGGGTTTAGATGGAGGCATTAACTCCAACATAGAAAAGTCTGTTTCATCGTTAGAACAATCTCCACGAAATGTGTAAGTAAACTTCACCTGCTAGGATCACTACGTTCATCACTTGCTTGATTTGACAAGGCGGCTATCAAACATAGTCAATTTCGTGCTTAGACATGTACGCTAATAGAGAACTTACATATACGACGGTATACCTTTTCGAGCAGAATCCTTCGGCACCAATTGAGAATCCTACCTATCAGCGTTGTGTTCTCAAGCTGTTTGCTTAGTATGTTGTAGTAGGGTGCAACATGTGTGCATGTTTCTGCTGAGCGGCGTATGTCCTGAATGAGCGCCTCTACCTGCCGACGATCTCTACGTCCTTCGATCGAAAATTCAAGCTGACAGACGCGGTCGATGATGTCCTCAAATTTAGCTCCGTAGGATTCGCGGTAGCCACGTCGGTAAGTCACGGAGTAAAAGCCTAGTCCATTTGTCAAACTTTAAACGAGACACCACGCAATTCTGGCTCACATTGAGAAGGGTGGATTTTGCGAAGATAATACTGGTCCTCCGGTTCAACTTTTGGTACTGATGCAACCTCGGCAGATAAGAATATCTTCAGATTTATTAGTATCCATTTTGGAATGCCGATCGCAACGAGCTCTCACTATGACACGTGGAAGGGCGGGCCAGTGATCAATAAACCCTATGAGTTATGTAAATATATCAACTCCCAAGCAGCAGCAGCATAAATAATTCTTACCAACAAAAGAAGGTGGAACGCCACGCCCCGCGGACAGTTTGTGGAATATGGCACATGTGTCGATTCTAGTCAAAACTTTGGTCTTTGCCGTCGGTGGCAAGTCTGGGTCAACGTCTTCACGGACATAGTAACAAGTTTCCATGCCGGTTGGCGTTCTCTTCAAACGGTTGGTCTGCTGAAGTTCTATACCCGAGAGATAGCTCTGACTGCTGATGGTTTGTCTGTCAGAGTACGTGTCGGTTTCTTTTTCTTCCATATCGCTCGAAGATGTGATAAAGGACCAGAGATCACGCCTGTTCCCGTCGTCAAAAGCGACTTCCAAGCCCTGAGTAAACACTTAGCAAGAAACGCATGTGCAATGGAATTTAAAGCAACCACCTTTGCCCACGTCCAGAACAGCATGAAAAGCATGCTAGAGACATACGGGTAAGTCGACTAACAAGTAGCGAGACGGTGAAACCTACAGGACGACTCCGGCTGTCAACGGGAACCAAGCACCATGGGGTACTTTTCTGACGGTTGCGCCCCAGAGGAGACCATCGAGAAATCCAAACACAACAAGAAACGCTAGAGCAATAAAGACAGAAAGGCCCTTCACGTAGTACATTTGAAGTGCGACGAGAACTGTAGTCGTAAACATAACTGTAGCGACAGCAAACCTAAAAGGCGAACTGCGTTAACAAAGCTTTTGTAGCCACGCAGCTTTACTGACCCATATGCGTTAGTCAACGCCTCATTGCCTTTGAAGCCTGCGACACACGCGATGCATGCGATCATCACTTGAAGATTGTTAGGTGCTAGAGGAATAGGCGGTAATCATAACCGAGCTCTCACATATCCAGTTCGCGACAGGGACGTATACTTGGCCTTGCGTGGTATTTGAAGTATACCGGATCTCCATGCTGAAACCATGTTGTCAGTAAAAGAAACATACAAAAATATTAGCCATATTTACGGAGGCAAGCTCTCCATGTTGACAAGCTGTTGGACCAGACTAAACGTTGCCGTGACTAACGCTTGCGAGGCGATGAGCTAAAAGGATTTCATTCAGTAATTGATCCTAGAGAGGGAGAGAGAGAGGGCGGAAAGGCTTACGGTAGCTAGGATAGCTATCACATAGGTGAGCCAAAACAATAGGCCATTTGATGGACCAGGGATAGTCTGATAAAAGATGTCGTCTAGGACGTCCCCCTTGTCTCTAATCAGGCGAGCGCCCTGGCCCAAGTACGACAACAAGATAGACGGTAACACAACAGTAGTGAATGATATCTGAATAAACAGTTAATCGAGCTCCGAATGACAAAAACTTGTATTGTCTTACCCGTATAGAGAGCGCGTTGAACTGGCCGAGGCTGAAAGCATTCCGATCAGTATGAATGAAAAGAGCAAGAAAAGGAACGTACTTGGCAAATATCGCCTCACACCCCCCAAGCGCAAGTAAGACACCCGAAAGGACGTCGTATCTTCCTGTCCGGACAAAGACTGGCGAGGAGATGTCGGTTAAGCGAACAGACGGTCCTTATGTCACTCACATAAGACTGCCCTGCTTGGATCAAACGCACGTAGGATTCCAGGGTACGTTATAATGTTTGCAACACCGATGGCGGCGATGAGCGCAAACCAAACAATGATCGCTGTGGTTAACCATAAGTTACCAGTGCGCAGCGTTTTGAGAATCCCGATACATACTGGGCGAGAAGACGCTGGCGAGGCGAGCTGTACCCATTGGTTGGGCCAGGAAGAGAGCCAAGAGAAAGCCCTACGGCATTGTAAGCAACGGCGGAAGTGGATAAAGGTTTGACGCACGATTGATATCGGGACAAGGTGGTCTGAAACTGACGGCTTGGCGACCGCGATTCCCGAAACGGCTGCAGTTACTGACACGGCTGGAGTGAGTACACCTATAAGGGCCAATCAGAATCGATGGTGTGATGACTAAGATTTTGACAAAACTTGCCATCAGCAAGCGTCAAGCTTGTTCCAAGCAGCGTCTAAACCAGTTGTAAGAGCCATGTATATATAGAAAGTGAAGTGAAACTAACCCATACGAGCAACGGATGCTTAAAGGAGGGTTTGAGTTTGGGTGTAGGCTTGCTACTCCGCGCCTCCCTGTGTAACCGAACGCCAGACTCTCCATCCGGGTTTTGACGGGGAAACAGGCCCTGAAACAACGCAAACGGACCACCCTCTCCTGTCGTTGGAAAAGCTCCATAAACAAGCGACAACAAAACTGGTCTAGATGTTCCGCACCTTCACGAGTCCCAAACTCGAGGCAGATGAGAATCTGTACAACGGTCTTAGCAATGGAGAGAAAGAAAAAGAAAAAGAAAAAAAAGCCAAGTCAAGGCCGTTCGACTCACGTATTTCATCAGCGGCAGGAAAAGTATCGCCCATAGAACGGCAGATACGCCCCCTATGACGTCTGCCTTCGATGGCACAGGTTCATCCGGTGGCCACAGACCGTTCAGAGTGTACAGCGGTGAAGTGCCCAAGTCAGCATAGACGATTCCTACATTGCACTTTCGACTGTCAATCATTGCTTAGCGTTCAGCGGATGCTGTCTCGGACCTATCCCTTGATAAGTGAGTGCCAGGAGCGCGCTGCCGTGGACTTTGAGCGCAGAACGGCCGTTCTCCAGTGCGAGGGCAGATGATGTCGCCATGGACGAGACTAGACGGCCGAGAGCGGAGGAGAGAAGATCAGTCGGAAAGTGATGCCCCAGACTGTAGGCCTTTTGAAGAGGGAGTGGCAAGGCAAGGGCCGGCAAGGACACATGAGAATTGGACCGGCATCCAAACGGCTTCTCACTTCTTACGTAACAAGTCACGGCAAGTGCGCTTGGCGAATTGAGCTCGGGCCCACGTTGAGGTGCTTTTGCCCTTGGCGGAGATTATCTTGCGGCCATGCACTATTATTGCGAAGGCTTGGCTGAGCTCACCGCACCGCATCTCTTCTCTGCCCACCCAATCTCTAGAACTATCGACACCAGCTTGAGAAACTAACGTCTGCCTGATGATCTCTAGATTCTCTCGTCGTCTAGCAATATAGTGAGCGATCGACGTAAGGTACAAAGAGTCATGCAGTAATAAGAAGGCACGATCGTAAAAAAAACGTTTAACCACGAGAACTTCCATGCCAGCCACAACGAAGCGTCCATGGCTGTGTGAGCCAGAACGGACCGAGACAGCCGCGCAAACCAGTGCACAGTATCACCCTTTTCGAACTCTACCATATGCTCTCAACGTGATCAAGCGGGATTTGTCTTAGCCAAAGAATAGAGAACGTCTCTGTCCGCGCTTTGATCGACCAGCGAGCGGAAGTAACTTCCTTCCCGGCCGAGTAGTTCTTGTGGCGTGGCAAATTCCACCTGGAAGAGACGTGGTGTCGCAATCAGCGTTTAGACAGTGACCGAACCTGGGAATCCGTACCAATCGGCCAGCATCAAGCACCATCTATGAATGTGGGCGTTAGCCGTTAAGAACGTTGAAAAGGTGCAGCACTGATACTTACAATCTTATCGTAGTCCATAATGGTCTTGAAACCATCATCAGCCATGTCGCCTTGCCGAGCAAAACGGGGGTAGCCTGGCACTCACCTGGAGCCGATGCGCAACTGTGATCAGCGTGACGTCTTTCTTTAGCTCGTTTCTCAGCGAAGACTGAATAATTGAGTCTGTTTCGTAATCTGCGAGAGGATCAGCACATAAACTCTGAAGCTGTAGGGTGCTGGAATTAACCTATCGCCGATGTCGCTTCATCTAGAATAAGAAGCTTGCTTTGGCGCACGATGGCTCGTGCAAGTGCGACAATCTGACGCTGACCGACAGAAAGATTTGCGCCGCCTCCGGATATTTGGCTGTCCAACGTCAGCTGTCCCTCGTCCATGTCTGACTGGAGTGCGAAGAGCCCGGCCGAGCGGAGCGCGTCATTCAGCACCGCATCATCGTGTTCTTCGACAATGTCAAGGTTGTGACGGAGAGTGCCACTGATCAGCTCAGGCTGGGTTGGGTAGGTAAGTGAACATTCTTGTTTTGAGTATGCCTTACTGACCACTTGAGGAATGATGGTAATGTTCGACCGCACCGCAGTCAAGTTCAAGCGGCTGATTGGCAATCCGTCGTAGTAAATCTCACCATCGGTGTAAATGGCGCGCAGAAGTGCAAGAGTCAGGCTGCTCTTCCCACTTCCCGTCCTTCCGACAACGCCAACACGGCTTCCTGCTTCGATATGGAAGGACAGGTCATGCAACACTTTCGGCCCAGTCTGTCACAGAAATCACAAGTCGCCCTTTTATGTGAGTAAAGGGAGAATAACGCACTGGAGAATAACGTGCAGAAAGCTTCTCTGCGCGAATATCTCCACTTGCTGGCCAATACGCAGGCGGTTTTCCAGTTTCAGTGGATTTTGGTTCCGTTTCGAGATCGATATATGACTCGAGCCGCTCAAGACTAAGACCAGGCGTTCAGCCAAGTTTCTTTGTAAGCTCAGTGTAATTTTACCTGTTGCTCGCCACTAAAAATAGGTTGCACTAATGAGTAGACAATAAAGAAAAAAAAAAAAAAGGTTTTCGTACCTCGGAATTCATTGAAATTGATAACGCCCCTACGTAAAGGTTAGCATAGTGGCCAATGTATCGCAAGTAAGCAATAGGCTCATTACCATAGGATATAAGAGCTGAATCCAGCTGAAAAGTACGTTATAAATTGTGCTCGGTTATGAACTGGATCGAAAACTCACTTGCAACGTTCAGCGAGAACCCAATCCCCGTTGCACTGATTGACGATTTCCCATAGACAAGATATATAGCAAGACCCGTCACAAAGCTGGAAGCTAAAGCATCCATCCGAACCCCAATCCATCTGACCATTAGTCAGTTTGACTTTTCCGTTTCAGGAAACGTGATACTCATACCGCCCAAGAGTGTTATATGTTCTTGATATCTGCACGTACTGATCTATGCTGCTCATAGTCGCTTGACGGAATGCACCTTGCGCTTGGTATGCACGAACGGACGCTGAACAAACATGTCAGAACCATGGTTATAAGAAAGTTGGGTTTCCACTCACTCAAGCCATTGATTGCTCCATTGAATTTTGCGAGAATAGGTGCTTTGGCATTTGACATATCTCGCTTGAAGGCAAGTTGAGCCTATGAAGCAAGCGTGAGAAACATAGAGGGAAGCAAGGAGAGTTCAGAATGCTATCACCTTGACGTATACTTGGCCGATGATCGTTCCCATTATACCAATGAACACTCCGACTACAACAAAAACTGGCGAGTAGATGAGTATACCACCCAGCGATACAAGGATACTCATGACGATGTCGAGTGTCCAGGAAAAGCGCATCGCTATGGAGCCATCAACTACAATGCACTTGTGATTAGTAGTGCAAATCACCATTCAAAGCAACTATCCATGCCTGCTTGTATGTCCTGCGTGCAACGTGCGAGGATGCGAGACATTGGGGTTGTATCAAGCCATCTAGAAATCGAATTAAGCAGAGGAATTGTATATGATCGAACAGTGTAACATACCGGAAGGTGCTATGAAGGATGGCCGCCATGAGCTTCTGATGAATAACTCTTGAAGACCTCAGCGTTCCTGCGGCGAGCAATAACTCATAGGTGATGTTGAGAATGGACATCTGCAACCGGTTTGAGTTACGGTTTTTTGCCAACCGTAGTTAAGAATGCTTTCTCACCAAGACAAGTAGCCCGACATAAACGCTCAGATATCTGGAGAGAAGTATCAGGATCATGCAGGTCAAGAAGAAAATAACGGAACACGCACATAACAGGGTTAATATCTTCAGATGGATGGAAAGTGTATTGTTGTGCCCAATATCCTAAGTAAAGAAGCTGAGACATGGCACTGATTTCTCTAAGAAACATGCTCAATAGCATGCTTGTCCAATAGAGTTTCAGCCAAGGCCCGCTCATGTTGCCAAAGAATAAACCATCTGTGTTCACCAGGATTAGAAAAAAGAAGGGATAGGTGGTTACAAAACATAACGTACAGGCTCTTTTGCTGACATCCCCAACCGCAACTTCTTCCTTCAGAATTAGTTTCCCGTCGTCTGCTTGTGATGCTACAATATTCCTTGTTGAGTCGTCAACCTGGTTCACCTCGTTCGTCTTCTGAGCATCGATAGCCACTTTGTCGTGCTCAAACTCTTTTGACAACTCCGCATTTTTAGATAGCGCATCCGTAAGTGAGCCTTGAGTGACAACTCGTCCGTCCGTGTTCAGGGTAATTACGTGATGCGCGATTGACTTTGTCACAGCTATGTTGTGGGTCTTGCATGCAAAATGTTATTTTGACGCGTTTAAGAAAGCGTTACTCTGACGCACCACAAGGAGGATGGTACGGCCTTGTACTAGATCCCCTTTGAAGCATTTCTCAACAATCCATTGGGATGTTTGCACGTCCTATAAATTTAATGTAGTGAGTAATCAGATTTCCTGTGTGACGTCACCCTTACAAGTGCAGCAAGGATCTATAAAAAAGATCAGTAAGCCTATCGGAAAGTCTTTGACAGCGAACTCACATCGTCAAGTAAAATTATCCGAGCGCTGGAATAGATCGCTCGTGCCAAGGTGATTCGTGCCTGACCAACTTAAGCATATGAAATCTATTCACGCCATATTTGCCTACCTTCTGCCCACCGCTAAATCTCTGTAAGTACTAACGCTCATGAACAAATGAAAAGTTAAATACCTGAGTGTTATGCCCTTTTCCCCAACTTCCACCATATCTCCAGCACCGAAAAGTTCGAGATCGCGCTTGAGTGCGCACTGGTAAATGACTGCATATCCATGTCAGTCAGCACTGCCTACGGTCAACAAAAGGCTTGCCTTTTTCGTAGCGTTCCTGGTTATACGCAGAGCCGAACAAGATGTTCTCGCGAATCGTTTCATTTTGAATCCATGATTCTTGTGCGGCATATGCAATGCCTCCGTCGCGTGGCAGATTGACCCAAGCGTCAAGGCCGGAGGGTAAATAATGTAGTTCTCCAAGAAGCGCCATGAGGAGCGATGTTTTGCCCGATCCTGTTGGGCCTATAACTGGGTGTCATTGTTGGGAAAGCGCGTGCTCAAAATGCGAACACATGCCGATGATGAGATTGATCGACCCCCTCTTAAAAATAACATCATTGTCGATTTTGAGGCGGAAAGTGAACCCGGAAGGTGTAACTGTTCCTGCAGACGCTGACCATGCAAAGTGAGCTCGGCCCATCCCGATATCATTCAAGTGGGCTGCAGGTACTGCAAGCGCCGCTTCGTGTGCATTAGCAGCGTCGGGAGAAAACTCGTCGAGCAGCTCAGTCTGGAACGGGGAGAAATGAGATCAACTACATGTACTGCATGAACTTTGGACCATACCTCGTTGAGGAATCGCTGTACGCGTTGAAGGGATACGTTGGCTAGTCGCAAATGAGACCAAGGTGATAAAAATAACAGCAGAAAAATAGCCTACCTCTCACAAGTGCGGGGAGCATGCGAGAGATGACGTTCATCTCTTGGCTAATAAGGTCGAACCCTATATGGTAAAGGTAAGATATATGTTAGACCTTGGTACTCAATCAGATTACCAGTCATAGAGGAGAACACAATGGCAGCCGTCATCTTTTGCTTGAATACTAGGGTATAGACCAAGTACGTAACAATCATATGAGTTTTGGAGACCATATTGCTATAAAATCAAAGTGTGAGCAGGGTATACAGGAGGCTTACTGGAAATAACACCGACCTAACCATGGATGATGCAACATCAAGTAGCTTCGTTTTCCAAATTAGGGCCAGCTCTTCAGCACGCTTTTCGTCAACACGTTTGTCCACTAAGTCTTGCCAACCAAAAAGTTTAATCATCCGTACAATCCCAATCACTGGAAAAAATAGTTTAATCAATGTGTAACGCTGATATAACCAATCCTCACATTCAGTGATGACTTTGATACGAGCATCAGTCTGTGGCACTGTAAGATATTTAAGAGGCTATTACGAGATTATAATCACGCACCGCTTCCATCTTTGAGTGTTGGGTGTTCTGCATTGTCTTAGCAATCCAGGCAGGAACCGGGAATAGACAAATCATGACAACGAGGCCGATGACGGCACTGGTTTATCCATGTCGATGAGCTAACACAGGTAGATTATCTTTTTCACTCACGACCATCCGAGAATATAGATCAGGAATATCACGGCACCAATGATTTCTATAGGCGCATCAAGAACTGTCGCAGATTTATAATCAGCAGGGCACGAATCGATTACAAGAAGCAAAAACATACCACAGATCAAGAAGCTCCGTCCTTCGCTAATGTTAGCCAGGTCGCTTGTCACAAGGTCGTTAATCAACCCTGTGAGGTTATCCTCTCCTTTCTTCACCTCCTCTTGTATTTTTGCCTTTGATTTGTGACCAGAAGCTTCGTTGTCGACAGCGGCTGTAGACTCAGACGCGCCAGCCTCTGAACGATGAGTGATGAGAGTCTCCGCTTCTGACTGCTCGCCTTCGTGAACTGGAGTCACGGCACGGGACGGCTCGCGAGTTACACTCGATGATGAGCCTGTAGAATCGAGGGTGCTAGCCTTGAGGCGGATGCGAAGTGAATGGTCGAATACGAGTGTGGTGATTACTGCCTCGATCCAGCATAACATACGCGCCTACGAACATAGGTGAGCGAGTGATGAATGAACGGCGAAACGAATCGTTCTAAAAACTCACAGAGTAGAACCCATAGGTATGGTCCGTGAACATGTTGACGAACTTTCCAGATGCGATGGCAAGGATCCATACCCAGGCTTGAACGTAGGCTCCTTCGCCGTTTGTCTCCAGATAACTGGCCTGAATGAGCAAATGATACCGCACGTAGAACAAATGAAACATACTGAAGTAAACCGTTGACCCCAATAGGCGCGGCGAGCCGAAATACAGCCTGCGCAAATCATAAAATCATTATATCTTACCAGGGTAGGTGGCTGGTACATACGTCAATGAAGATTATAATCGATTGATTAAGCAAAGTGGTTCGAAAAACCCAACAAAAGCCGAGGAATAAGTTCTTGGTACGCTTCACCCTTCCTGAAGAGAATGGATCTAGGTGCTATGAGATTTCACAGAATCAGCGGCGCACAAAGCAAAAAAAAGACGAGTCGTGGCTCACCGGAAAAGTTTGTTTTGCCAAGTTCTTCACCTTGTCGTAATCGCACATAGGTGGGTAGTCCTCTGGTTTCACATGAGGAACTTTGTATGCATGATACACAATAGGATCCATGAAGGCAAATGTCGCCCAAAGTGCAAGAGGAACGGTTTGTTCAGGACTTGGCTTAGATTCGGCATCCTGAGGAATGGACATTGTCATTTTTGGTCGAATCAATGTAAAATGACAGATGCCCTACACTCGGATCCACTGGAATGTATGGATATGGCTCGAAGACAGGGAGTAAGAGCGCTCGTGTAGCAATGAGTCCTACTTTAACCCAAAGTAAGGGGCCCTCAGAGCGATCCATAGGACGGAGAACGACGGTGCAAAGCGGCCATATGTCTCTGTAACTGTAAGACACAAAAGTGGCGAAGGACACAAAGTAGGCATGACGAGAAAGCGGTCGTGATATGTAAGAAGGAAAGACAACCGCCAGAGTCGCGCAAACAGCTGCGTAAAACTAGATAAAAAAGGCATCAATTTTCTGGGAAAGCGAACGCTGAGAAAGTATCCATACTGCCGTCACACATAGCGCTATCCCAGCCTCAAAGTCTCCAGTTTGCTGTTGGAACGTGAATACTGTACATGCACAGAAGGTGACACTGATTGTTGCTCCTGCAAGCTTGAACGCCAATATGCTATACCCTCCCAAGTCAGCAGCATGAGTCCTCAGACGCGTCTTCCAGGGAGAGAGTGGGCTATGTATATTTGAAACTGCAACGCGTCGAGCACTTTGGACGCCAGTTATAACGAGGATGAGGAAAGAAAGCGCCACTGCATATACAGGGAGCACTCGTGTATCGAGCGCGATGTCAACAATAGGTCGATTCCCAAAAACACGAACAGGATCCCTAATGTTGCACGTTAGCCGTCTCAACCATGGTTGACAGGAATTGCACTCCTACGTGAATGCCAAGGGCGCCTGCTCTGGCGGAAGGTACAGGTCTTGGCTGTCCATGCCGGTAAGTGGGAGAAAAACGCTGGTCGCGTTTCATTTTTAGTACCCCTTGATAGAGGTGCTTCGGAGCCGAACGAGTCACGGTAGAAACGGTTCAGATGATGGAAACTTAAAGACTCGCGCAGGGCTAGTATGCAGCCTTGAACAGGCACAAACGAGATAAGTGGCCGGCGCCATGAATTGCAGTGCGATACGTACTTAACAGGACCAGAAGTTGATTGTGAAACAAAAGCAGTGATGTGGGGATGAACAGAAGACGTTGCGCTGCTTCCGCCGGGAAACATCAATTCAATGCTGGCCAGTTACTCGTGCCCATACATACCTACACTATCTATGCTCCGTCGTTATAGTACTACGCACGTCCACGTCCATCTGCTGATGGGGGAGCCTGCAACTCAAACATGTGGTCGCTTGTGCCTCTAAAGCACATCGGAGGGTTCCAAGAAACCCCCGGTGCGCCTGTCCAGGATGAGCGGAAAGAGAAGCGATGGAGTCAAGGCAAAGGACCAGATCCAAGCACTCCGTGACTCCGAACTCCGTGACTTTAAGCCACGCCAATTTAGTCACTTTGTACTCTTTAACAAGTTCAGTGTCAGATTTTTTTCTTCCTCTTCCGAAGAGATTTGTCTTACCATAATTATATACTCGGGACTCAATATAAACCGAGTAATAAAATCCAGTTTTTTGTTTTATTTTTGAAAAGGATATTAGTCGCCCGTCAAGGACATGTATAATACATAACTACTGATAACACTTGAATCACTGAAAGCACTCTCAAGGCTGACGCGGTCACCGTTTTTTATTTATTTTTATTTTTATTTAACATGGTATATCAATGAGTTAATTGAATAAGTTTTGTGGCATTTATTGTTAGACCACAACATAATTTTACATACATCTAATTCATACAGTGTGTAGCATAGGTAGTACAACAGATTGATGACATAGTCCAATAAGGCCATACAAGTGCATGACGGGTGAGGCTTCAACTTCCCTTCATGATAACGTACACTGTTTCCAATTCATAAATGTGTCACCCTCGATGCTTGAGGTTTTTTAACCGACGTCCCACGGAGTCTGCGACGAGTCGGAGGTACTCGTCGATCATGTAGCCTCTTGATACCTTCACCACTCGTCGTTTTGGGTACCGAGTGAATGGGAGAAGTGACTTTTTGTACCTACGGTGAATTGTGGGCACAAATACCTCCACATATTCTGCGTGGCCACTTGAATTCCATCAGCATTGAAAGAAATCACAACACAAAACAATATGACTCACTTCTGGCGAGCTTCGTCCCTCAGGTAAGTCAAGTGTATGTTGACCTCAGTCGCTCGCTCAGACTGCTGTTGCAAGTCTGGGACATCTTCGAATATCGGCGCATGGATTTGCACGAGAACCAAGTTAGGAAAGAGGGCATTGAGGTTCGTAGCAAGCATTTTAGGGTCAACGTCGAGGATGCCAGCATCTACGTGCAGATAATCAATGCCAGAAGACAGGCATGAGGCAGACATGTCGGAGTTCATGTCGGACGTGATTCGCAAGCCCAGCGGCATAGGGGATTCGCCGAGTCTTCGTTGGATATATGTGCGTGCGGTAGGTAAGGAAAGGAGAGGTGGTTTCAGGAACTCTACGTATGACAAAGAAGGGTGCCGCTCGGCTAGCTCGGCAAAGCCCGCTTCCTGTGTATAGTTAACGATCGGAAGTTCCAGAACTCGCAGACGCGACATTCTATTGAGAGACGTGAAGATCGAATCGTTGGTACAGGTGTGTACCGTGAGCGGACTGACTTCCTCATGTGTGGATCGCAATGAAACGGCCATGATGCTGTCTCTCGCAGGATGGGCTGACACAGCTGAAAAGAATCTGGCCATTTCTTCGTCTTTGCGAATGGGAGTGTCTATTGAGAAGCCTACGACACTGATCCTTTCACTTGTAATGCTGTCCAGTATAGAAATCACCGTGGACAGTTCAGTAGCACGACATTCAAGCTTCTCCAAACTACCAAAGTGTTGTCCCTTCATTCGGCTCACTGCACTCCACCCCAGAACGTGACACTTGAGAGATGTGAGGTGAGGCGATGTGGCTAGATGAGCCAAGGCAGACTCGGCTAGAGGAAAGCAGGTGTGGAGTGTCTGCAGATGAGGTAAGTGGACGACCGTCTCGGACAGCGCCTTTCCCAAGGCCGAGTATTGGCTGGGCATGATGGCTACGCCGTCCATCATCCACGCGCAGGGCGCGCTTTTCAGCTTGTCCGTCTTGAGCGCGCGCATGTCCAACGTGAAGGACTCCAAGAGCGGGTGGTGGATGGGTATGCTCCGGACGAACGCGGTCATCCGCGCGTCGCAGCCGCCGTCGGTGAGCCAGCAGTTGATGACGAAGTTGAGGGTGGTGAGCTGGGCGCCGACGCGGGTGATGAACCGGTCGAAGCAGCCGCTGTTAAACGTCGGCATGTCGACGTGCATCGCGCGCAGGCGCGGGAAGAGCGTCTCCCGGCTCGCGCACCGCGTCCAGGCTTCGGGCACGGACTCCCCGAGCAGCACGGGCACGGACTCGCCCGTCGGGAGCGATATGCGCGGGCCGGCGCTCGCGAGGTCGAGCTCGCGCACGCGGGCGGCGTAAGAGAGGAAGCGTTGGCCGAGGACCCGGGGGTTTCGCACGTTGTCTTTGCGCATCATCTGCAGTAGCCGCCCAAAGGAGGAGGAGGGAAAGGGAGGTTCACTTTCAACTCAAACAAAGGGGGGAAGTTCCAAGTCCACTCACCAAAAGTCGCTTCACCTCGCACACGCAGTACCACCTCTCCTCGTACTCATCCCAGAGTTTCCGAGGCATGCACTTGGCGAGAGAGTACATGTGCGTCAGCTTGCCCCAGAGTTTGTCAAGCGCGAGTTCGGAAAGGGCGCGATTGGTGCGCGCTAAGACGGCGAGGGTGGCATTGCTGTCGACTTCGTCGACGATGAGTTGCAGGATGTGCAAAGGCGGTTCGCCCCGCATCGATGATGTCGTCGCCAGAGTGTGGAAGGGGATGAGGTGCAAGCACGAGGGAGGAAGAGGCGAGCGTGGCGCGGATTAAAGTTGCAAGCTCTCCAGGCGAGAACAAGCATGGCCCCTGGGCATGCTGTAAAAAAAAAGAGTATGCATGGACATGGACAAGGGTCGAATAAAATACAATTTGAATTCTTTCTGCGTCATAAAGACCGGAAGACCGGAACCGAGCAGGAATGATAAGGAGCACTTGTTGTCCAACGGTAAATTAGTCGAGGAATATAGATACATCAACGCATGAACACAACAAAACACTGCACAAGAGCAGGAACATACAATCGGCAGTAAAACAAACATCACAAAGCAGAGAATCGTTATATCAAATTAGACGATGAATGAGCGTGGGCAATAATCATGCCCCATTAAACACGAGTTCGCGGGGGTCTATTCATCGTTCACCATGCATTGGTCTACACAAGGAGCAATGACGGCATCCAATGAAAGGGCACAATCCATGTCATAACACAAACTTGAGGGCAGTATTCTAAGTGAATTCATCAATGACCGAAACAGCTGTGATATAGCTCTGCTACTCACTATCGGATGGCTTGCCGACAGCTGCGGCTTCTGACTATATTTGTCGCGGAGGATCTTTCTATTGAGATAAAGAGCGACAGTTACACCACGATACAGCTTGGATACCAACACGGATGCTTACCGAACAGCCTTGAGTAGGCCCTGATACGAGTGGGATGGGTTCTGACTCAGCGCCAGCATGAACGCCTATGCGACAGTTTAGCCAAAAATATGAGAGTGGCTCATACCTGAGCCGGGAAAATACTCACGTAGCTCATCGCACCGACCGCCTCTCCATTCTCGTACGTATCAGCACTCGTCTGTGAGTCTTTACACGCCGCGAAGGATATCTGACCAGAAAAAAATAAAACCCCGATACATTAACGGCGTGCAAATTCATTTCAGCAAAAAAAGGGGGGAGGGGGAGAGAAATCACACGCACCGCGTCAGCATTCGACTTGCGAAGCGGCATTGCTTCCTTGGTGACCTGGAGTCTCTTGAGGCGGCCGTCGCTTTCGTAGAGGTAGGGCAAATCCAGGGCGGAAGCGGAGTGACACGACTGTGAAAAAAAAAAAAAAAAAGAGGTCAATAAACAAGACGCCCGAGAGAACGGGAGGAGAAAATGTTCGAGAATGGAGGGAAGGGACTGACGTCGAACAGGGCGGTCAGACGGCATCCGCGAGGGAGTGGCCGGACCATCAAAGCGTGCATGTCCTTCGAGCCAAAAAAAAAAAAA
>JAZHGK010007133.1:0-22034 GCA_037855215.1 Waitea zeae
AACCAGCGTGATCGTCATCAACTCTGTTGAAGCGGCGAATGCGACTCTGAATGACAAAGGGGCCATCTATTCTGACCGGCCGCAGCCCTATTTTGTAAGCGAGCACATTGGCTGGAAGAATGTGCTCGTAACTTTCAATGACAGCCCTCGTTTGAGGGCCGCACGGAGATTGTTACTGCAAGGACTCGGAACTAAGGCAGTGTTAGGTCGCTTCGAGCCCATGATGCAGGACAGGGTTCGGCACTTTGCGCATAGAGTACTTGAACAGCACTCGCCAGAAGCGCTATTCAGTCGCATTCAAATGTAGGTGGCTCACATTCTCAACTTGGATTGCATATTTATCGTATACAAGTCTTTTCAGCTCGATCATTTTGGATGCAACTTATGGCTATCGAGTTAAAGATGAGGGTGACGAACTCATTCCTCTCATAGAACAGGTCATGAGTGACAGCGCAACCTATACGACACCTGGGAGCATTCTTGTGGATGTTTTCCCGTGGAGTGAGTGAAGCCACTCTTCATCGTATCCTAGTGTTTTTTGCAAATTGTGTTTCGAAAGTCAGATGGTTACCCTCGTGGATGCCAGGAACGGGATACAGGGCGCTAGGACAAAAGTTGCGTCAAGAGTTCAATTCCGCACGAGATATCCCTTACGCATTCACTCAACGCCAGATGGCGAGTAAATCCTCAAGCTGAACAATCAAGAAGCGTATGAGCTTACTAACAGGCGACATATAGGCTGCTGGGACATATCGACCCTCCTTCATTGCGAGCCACCTTGAGGGACAACAACAGTTTTCTGTCGATGATGAGGACTTGCTGAAGCACACTGCTTTTATTATGTATGGAGCAGGCGCTGAAACAGTATGTTCCTTTTCATTGACAGCATCTAATATTGGTTAACACTTGTGAAAGACTGTCTCAGCGGGTTTCTCGTTTTTCCTGATGATGACCCTATACCCCAAAGTTCAAGCTAGAGCACAGGCAGAGATTGATTCCGTCGTTGGCTCAACTCGCCTACCCAAGATCTCTGACCGCGATCACCTTCCTTATCTCAATGCCATCATCAGTGAAGTGCTCCGATTCGCCGAAAACGCCCCAGTAGGCGTACCTCATAGGTTACGTGAAGATGATATCCATAACGGGTTTCTAATGCCGAAAGGGTCCTATGTGTTCTCCAACATTTGGTGAGCCCTGCCAACTTGACTTGTGAATGATTGTTGATTTGTTTCGATTTTTTACTAGGGCTATGTGCAGAGACTCAAGAGTGTACACCAACCCTGAGATGTTCAATCCGGATCGGTTTATGGGCAGCCAGCCTGAGCTTGATCCGCGAGCGTATGTGTTTGGGTTCGGTCGGAGAATATGCCCAGGTGAGCGTGTCGGCACCAAGACGAAGTAAGGTCTGGCTCGTGCTGACGCCGTTATAGGCCGTTTGTTTGTTGATAATAGCCTGTTTGTTATGTGTGCTACCGCACTTGCTACTTTGAGTATTGAAAAGGCCCACGATGCTCACGGAAATGAGATTACCCCACTGATCGAGTATGAGGGGACTACCGCGAGGTGAGGACTCTCGTTTATGAAAAAGGCGAAGGTCTCTTATTGCTATACAGACATCTCAAGCCATTCCCTTGCAAAATCCGAGCGCGATCGGCGCAAGCGGAGGCTCTTTTGAGTGATGAACACGACTAGCTCACTAGTTTGGGACCCGTTTCTCATTTTGGGTGCGTTCTCTAGGACGGCGTCTGGAATTGCAAACAAATCTGCGCAAATAGTCTTTGTATTCGCATAAACTATTCTCCTAGGCATTGCGGGAATGGAGAAGACTCGGCGTGTGAGTGGCGGTAGATGTTGAATACATGCGAAAAGACCCATGTCCTAAGTACCTCGCGCATTTTGAGCTTTAACCATCATCAGCGCTACACGAACGCGGCGCTGATGGCAGGCCAAGAAAATGACTCCAAAAGAGCGAAGATTGTTGCTCGGCTCTGCATACATTTGCACGGACGGTTGGTGTATCGAGATTAGACTCAACGGTCAAGGTCAGACCTTTCCCCACAGGTGAATCTGACTTGACCCGTTATTAATTGGGCTATGGTTTGGTCTGTTCGCGGAGCCGTCTTCTACTGTCCAATTAGCCTGGCATTACCTCGTTGCGTGCCGCCCGTTCTTGTTCGCCCGTGAGAGAAGCCTAGTGTTCTGCTCGTCCCCTTAGGAGCACGCAATGGTTCAACTAAACTATCACGCTCCAATGTAAGGCTCGGCTTGCTTTATTTCTTTCGACTTCGCCTTACTGCGGATCGGACACCCCATGGCCAACGGTCAGACCCACTTTATCAGGCTTTGATCATAATCCGACCAATTTCAGTTGCTCCAACAAATCCTCGCCTCCGATTTTCATGATGACGGCTCTAGTAAAACTGCTATTATTCAACTGCAATATTTGGGGACGGTTGCATTGCCATGTGCTATATACTTACCTCTTATTGTGACTCGAAACTGTTACTTAGTGTTTCATGTGTAGTAGGCCTGAGGTTGATCCACGAACTTATTTATTTGGACTCGGCCAGACGATATGCCCAGGTGAGAATGCATCCGTACTTACTATGTAGTTCGTGCTGACGTTGTCATAGACCGCTTGTTTGCAGAGAATAACCTATTCCTCCTATTTCCTACAATCCTTGCTACTTTGAACATCGAAAGGTTTCACGACGTAAAAGAAAATAAAGCAATCCCTACAATTGAATATCAGGGGGACAATGCGAGGTGAGGACTTTTTCGTAAATAATTAGACGATGTTGTAACATTACCACATGCAGGTATCCCAAGCCATTTCCTTTCAAAATCCGAGTACAATCCGCGCATGCAGCGGTCCTTTTAGATGCCGAATCTATTTAGCTCAAATTAAAACCTCGATTTTCTTCCTGAGAGTATCCAAGAACGCTAGAGAGTATTTTGAGCCACCAATGTCAACAATGCCCTTGTGTTCCGAGTAATTCCATGAGATATCATCTCCGAGTCTGTCATCCAACTGTGATGAATGAATCGACCCTGTGGTTCGTCCTAGCTCGAGGGTGATTTCTTGAAACAACAAAGCAAAGCATGTGCCTGAGTAATACAACTCATTCATGTTGTTATTAAGCTCCTGGATACTACCAGAAGCCAAAAACAAGTACAGGAGATTCAATTTAGATTAAGCCCAAGCGGGAAAAAAACAGTGTGCATTCGACTACTTCAAATTCATGTCAGATGCTCAGCTACGGGAAGTATCATAGCTTCAACTTGGCAGTCAAGCCCTCAGCAATTGTATTTGCTTTTCAGAGGCCAAGAGTACCAAGTAAGAGGCCGAGTGCAAGATTGTTGAGGAGGCCGGCTAGGCCAGAGAGACTGACACGAGATAACATTAGCTTCGAAAAGGGATTGAAGAAGTTCACATTCAACTCACAGATTCGCAACAAGGCGAAGCACACCGGCAAGCAGAGTCTCGAGGCCAATGATAATCTGATTGAGTGAGGTGTCGATGCCAGGTAGAAGGGTGCTAATCAGCGAGGCGTCCACAGGTGAAGCAGCCGCGCGAACTGTGCTAGTAGTAGTGGCAACATCCTCGACAATACTAGCCATACTGATATGAATGATATGAGTACAAAAGTAGAACGAATACAAAAAAATGCCGACTAACTCGGTAGCGACCTGATTCTCAGACTGGCGCTTGCGGCTGTCGGATGGGCTCATTTTGGCGAGATCGCCCGCCGTCTGAACGAACAGCGCCTGCAATTCACGCATGTGGGGAGAGACCGTCTGGAAACTGACATTGTTGTCATCGACGAGACCCTCTGCAAAGGTTTTATTCAATTTGTTGTAATAGCAGGATTTGGTAAGTGCTTACTCATTTTAGAGGTGATTACAGCTGTCTTGGCCTTGAGGTTTTGAATAGCGGCCGCAGGATCATCTGAACGTTTTTGAACCGCAACGTCATGAATGCCCTCGTTGGTGACAGGTCCAGCAAACGCAAACAAAGTGAAGGTAAGGGAGAAGAGGAAGAAGGAAACGAGTTTGTTGAGCTGCATTGTGATCGGGCGGGAAAGGGAACAGCTAAAGCGGTTGTTCGTTTGGCTGGTGCGAGGGCAAGCTTGATGAGAGAACTTTGGTGGAGACTGAACACAGCGTTGGTCAGGATTTTATACCTTTTACTCTCGCCACAGACTCACCGCAGACCCTTGAACGAGTGGTGCCAGATTGGAAATGGAAAAGGGTGGGTTCTTTGGCAGATGATGTCAAACATTGGTGCAAACGAAGACTCGTTTCGCACTCCAACGAGCTTCTGTTTTGGTGCCGATACTAAGCGGACGAGATGGTACTCCACAAGTTAGGGCAAGATATTTCCTGAAGATACGTAGCAAAGGTCGCGCGACAGCGATGTGGTAGCCGACCCTGAAAGCTGCGAGAACCCTTTAGCTGACGTGAGGAACAAACATGCCAGCTCGGAGCACGCCGCACCGCGCTTCCAAAGAAATAGCATGATGAAATCTGCTGGTCAAGCCTTGGCGATGTCTTGTACGAGATACTGGAAAGTGTAACACAATCAGTCCTGAGCCACGCAAAGCATTCCTTGCACAATCAAACATACATATGACAATTGGCCCCAATCTACGACCCAACTTGGTAAAAGCTATTTCCTCACCACCCTATGGAATGGATGAGTTCGCTCTTTCGGATATTAGCCAAAAGTTAAAGCTGGAACAAAGATTGCTCCAATAACATCATATTTTGGAGTGGATAAAACGGAGCGAGCAGACAAGGGCACAATCCGGCACAACGGAAATAGGATGAGGGGCCGCAGCACTTCTCAACATTGGAAGAAGGGCATAGTTGCCACCCAAGGATTTCTAGCGCAATAGAAGCCACCAAATCAATTCGAGGACGAGTGGTGTATGCGTTGGGCGATGCGTACGTCAGTGCGCGTATATGTACCCTTGTAGGCGAAAATCGGAAGTAGCATGTTGGTTCAGGCTCTATGTTAGTTTTGTCTATGCCTTGTTGATAAATGAACCCTAAGACTTCATTCGTCTTTGACAGCATGTGACGCCAAGGAGCCAGAGGTCTGAAGGAGAGTTCGTCCCTTGGTATACTGGCAGGGCTCCAAGCCAGATTTGAAATGCACCGATTTTCATGCAAGACATAAAGCTCGTGCTACTAGCTGCATTTTTCAAGTCGAGTTTGGGGCTGTGGACCCTGCACAGCTTGGGAAAAAGAATACAGAAAACATCCGAGCCAAAGTGTGTTTGATGGATGGAGCGGCGAAGGAGAGAACGTGGACGTGGCGTCATCGCGTGGGGCCAGCCGCCAACGTAGCAACAGATGACAGTTGCCGTTCCCACGGCCATGTTTCGCTGGCGGGAATTTCCAAACCTTGTTCGGTTGGATTTCAGCGTTTCTTCCATGTTCACGGTGTCTCTACAAAGCAATGTCACCTAGCGAACATATATAGCTTTCAGCGAAGAGAGCCCTATGTGAAGTGAAGAAGCAACGGTCCGCAGTGGATGCTCTATTTTCGTCGCGGCTAACACACTTAGGGTTGGGATCGAACCATTGTGTCGAACCCCAAAAGCTGCGAGGAGAAGTAGGAAGACTCATTAGATGCCGCCTTTTCGCGCCCAGTGGGCGTGGCATTCGTGACAGGCGAGAGGCAAGCGAGGCGGGTTGGCTTACTTGTGGGATGGATTTCGCCAGCGTCGTCTCTCTTTTTTCCTCCCCCACCTTTACCACACCTCAGCAAGCGTGCGGGGAATCCTCGCCAGTTTGTCCAGCCAACGAAGGACTGTCGTATCTTTCAATGTCTTCCGAGCGCCGGCGCCACCTGCCCCCCTCGGACTCTTCTTCTTCTGAATCTTCAGATCCGGCCTCACACTATCACCGTCTGCCCCCGTCGACTCGCATCACGTTCCCACCCGTGGCTCGCACAACAACTTCTGGGTCCTCATCAGACTCGGTACTTTCCGGCAACAACGCAACTCAGGGAGACGATGACGACCACCAAGGATTGCTCCATACCAAGCACAGGAGCTCGTGGAGAAAGACGTTCCACAGAACGCCTGGTCAGCATGCCGTCGACGGGTTGCCGGAGGATCGTTCTGACGACTTCTTCACATCACCTTCTCGGAGGTTGAAACACACCGAAAATTGTGGCGTATCTAGAAACGAGAATGGGGTTTTGAGGGGATGGAAAACAATTCTCTTTGGTTCATGTGCGTAAAATTCAAACGTCAGGCCGCAATCTCCAAGCTCACCGCAAATCCAAAGGGTTAAACGTTTTGGTGCTGGTTATGCCGGCTACGGTAAGGCTTGATTAGTGTGACGTTCGGTGTTCAACTCAGGCGTTGCGATCATCAGCTTGTTCTTAAACTCGCCGGAGGATACACTCACCTTGTCTGCATCTGTAAGTTCCGCTACGCTACATCCTTACAACAATATGCCACGAATAAACATGCCCGGCAGTCACGATTCTCGCCATGATTCCACTTGTAAGGGTAGGTGAATGACTTTTCCCCATTTGTCTTAGCCTCTCATCGTCAGCTCTTCTAGCTCCACGATCTTGCCACGAGTGAGTTGGCCATGCGCGTTGGTGGGACGCGAACCGGACTTCTGAACGCGAGCATGGTTTGTGGCCCCTCATGTGGAAACGTATGCGCGTCTAACTCTCTCGTTTTCTGTAGAGCAATATGTGTGTCTCGGTCAAAACTGTCGAAGAATCTTAGCTAATGTTTGTCGACAGCGTCGAATTAGTTGTAGCGGTGATCGCGTTACGTAAATGCGAGATCAGAGTCGTCCAGTCGTCGCGTGCGTGCCAATTGTATTTTGTGTGGGTCTTTTCGCTTCTCACCTTCTAGTAGTAATCGGAGCAATCTTGAGCAAACTACGTACGTCACGTTCCCTCCACGTGTGATAGTTTTAACTTACCCTTTACAGTCCTTGTTGTAGGAATTTGTTTCTTCGCCGGGGGCATGCGATTTTCGGAACAGGCAATATCGATTGATCACAGTACGCCTTTCTATTTTTCTTTTTCTTGTGACTGCATTTTCGACCCACTCTAGCCGCCATTCAAATTAATTCGACGCTTCTGAGCGTGAGCGCCACAGCATTGCTCATACCCGCCGTCTTCCATTTTGCGTACAAGAGTGCACGCCACGCTCCCAGCGTCGAGGCACGGTCAGATGCCGCACCACTCTTACCCACCGATATAGATGACCAGTCAGCGGCGATACTAAGTATGAGCCGAGGGGTGTCCATCGTACTATTTGCTGGTATGCCCGCCGATGGATATGCATTACAACCACGCACTGACAATACCCAAAAAGTATACGTTGCCTACCTTGTGTTTCAGCTGTACTCTCATCAACACTTGTACGAAGAGACACACAACTCCCCAAGCCGTCACCTTCGCGGAGAACGCAAAGGATGGCGTATGACTGGCCCAGATGCGAAGCGCAGCCTCGCGCGATCCCTATCTCCCAAGGCCAACAAACCGTCTCCCATGGAGCTGACGCCACCCCAGCCGGAGGTTGCAGCCCCGACCCCGTCGCCTATGTGGGATCGCGCAGAAAAGGGACATTGGACCCCGGATGATGCTTCAACGAGGCGAGATGATGACATCTCTATCGACGTCTCTAACGGCCATCCAACAATTCGGGTCGTGAGCACTCACAGCTCTCATACGCCTAGTGTGCGGCGGGTCCGGTATTACGAACAGGACCCCCCTGAAGCTCATCATTATAATCGTCATCACGTTCGAGCATCTGCTCTCCTGAACGAAATACCGGACGTCAGAACCCCTCAGCTGAGTTGGTTTATGACCTTAGTACTTCTAAGCATGGTGACGGTGGTACGTACAATCAATTTTACTGTTCTCCGAAACCTTTTTGAACAAAATCTTTTAGCTTGTTGGCATCAACGTTGAATGGTTAGTGTCCTCTTTAGATAGTCTATCAACTGTCGTGAGCAAGGAATGGATCGGCCTCATACTTATACCGTCAGTGAGCACACTCGCAGGTATAAATCTTGAATACTCTGTCAAAATATTTTCTCATTATAGTGGTGGTAGAGTGTATCACTGCCATCAATGTTTCTATAGAAGATCAACTCGCTTTAAGTATGAGTGTCGCTATTGGCTCGACAATTGTGAGTGACCAACAACATCCTTTATATCGACTCGGCTGATTTATTTGTAGCAAACCACTCTCTTTATCATTCCGTACGCTTTGTTCTCAATCATTTTGATCTACTTTCAAACAAGCCACTTTAGGTTCATAGTCACGCTTGGATGGGCTATTGATAAACCTATGGGATTATTATTTGATCCATTCGAATCTGCGGTAAGTAAAACCACTTTTAATAATACGCTAGTAGTTGCTGACCTTGGTATGTAAATGCAATACCAAACAGGTTCTATACTTGTCGGGTGAGCGTATGCACCAGGCTCTCATATGATCGATATCTGATTCGTTTTATGCAGTTTCTACTATGAATTACATGATTAGTGATGGCAAGTCCAACTGGCTCGAGGGCGTGATTCTCATTCGTAAGTTATCATTGATGTTGTCGCGCTTATTAACAACTAACTCAATTGGTTCAACATCAGTTCTCTATGTTATAATAGGCGTTTCATTCTGGTTTTACCCAGGTTCCAACTTCTCAAGCACACTCGCTACATGTACATGAATCCTGTTCCTTCCCACATGCTCTTTAAACTGTGACTCTGGAAGTCTCACATTAATTTAGTATCTGTGTGCTTACTTAGCTGTACATGAAATCGTTTACTCACTCTTTACATGGGACTTTTTTTAGCATCGCAAGCGTTAGTGCAGTTGTTAACACATATAATATACAAACACCATTTAAAAAACTAAGACCTCTACTCTGAGATATGCACTTGCCAAAGCTTCATAACCCGATATTAGATCATCACATTCGGACCCAATAAATCCGGCTACATATCAGCCAATTTATATCACAATTAATGATAGCACAGGCTCTGGGAGATCTGCATTAGCAGCTACAATCAGGTAGTTAGGCTCAAGGAGGTATTGGGGCACGTATTATTACTAGCTTAACAAAGAACACTGCGTGATATGCAGCGAACAAGAAACATAAATGAAATTATTCCCAATACAGAATCTCGATGTCATTAGAGTCTGGCATCGTTGCGTAAAAGTCGCAGGGTATACATCTGTTTATGCAAATTGGATGTACACCCATTCAAGGCTACTATGCAAAAATATGGTTCAGCCTTCATGCTAACAAACGCGTGGTAGAAAACCTACCTGTTGTTTGACGAAGCCGTAGGCAAACGCGAAGGCACCAGCACTGGGACGTACGTAGGCACTACACATGGCGTGTAGGTCTGCACCATGGTGGTTGTATTATAGACGGGTAAGGGATGAATGTTTGCTGAAGGAACATAGGTATATATTCCCTTAGAATTCAGCCCACTCTTGGGTGGGGTGGAATGGACATGTGTGTTCGGCTGGCAATTGCAAAAATGCGTGTTGATGTACATATTGAGGGCTTTCAGAGTTGGAGTGAGCAAGATAAGATGCTGAGTTTAGGGTGTCCGGCACTAACGCACTGACCTTTTTATATTCCCAGGCAAGCCCTGCGGCAAGGTGCAGCTAGCTCGCTATTATGCCCGCTGAGTCACTATCAAAAGTTGGCCGCATCTGCTAGTCAAGAGCATCAATAGTCCTCATTGCAACCAAAGCGAGTAATTGGTGCACAGCCTTCACCAAATCATCCTCAAACGGCGGAGGCCTGAGCTGAGTTTCTGGGAAAGGCGGTGTGTGGGTGCAAAAGATTCAGAGCTTCAGATAAGTTAGTCCTGTTTATGTACTTATGCTTCGACAGCCAATAAATGGAGCGGAGGTTCAGGCTGGTATATAGTACTACAGCTCTGACGATACTGGAGCTGCAGTTGGTTGACTACTAAACACAAAACGATAATAAGTCTCCTCACAAATCCTGTGATTGATCGGACATTAAGATCGCCTATAAGGTGAAGTGACTGCTCACTAAGGAGGAGACGAGAGCCTCCATTCGAACTGCAGCTCAAAAGAGCGGGCATAATGAACACGACTACGACGGCTGTTTCTGTAGCTATAATGCAAAGTGGTCAAACCAACTGAAAGAAAAACTAATACGGCACTGAATAGCGCACAAAAATACAGAGTGAAGATATTTAAGGGCAATGCCCTATTGTGGGCTGCGGGCCCGTTCGACACAATCCACGACTCGTATCATGTAGAGTGAGCCCAAGTACAAAGTAGCAGAAACCAATATTCGCCAAGACAGAGGTTGTTTCAAGTGAAGTGTACGACTCTAGAATAACTGAGTCGTATTATTTCTTGATAAGTCAAACTGTTGCAAGTGCACGAAAACATTTCGCAGTTCCTCAGATATTAGGAGCCCTGGCAAGAGGAAAGATGCTACCAGCGCCTGTCCAAAGTCTTTGGTACGTGGTGAATAGGCGCCGGCCATGACCGTGCTACACTTCCACCGCCCAGCCGTGTCTCGTTCAACGTAACTTGTTCAACACGGCCCCTTACCTGCTCCTCAGCTTTAGCCATTCTGTCTCTAGCCGCGAAAAATGGAAAATGAACACACGACAAAAGCAGACGTCAACTCTCGCGATATAGCCCAGAACCAAGCGGATTCCGGGCCTTTATCCAAGACCGACGGCGGTGTCTCCCGACCCAATAAGGTGCATTTCGTGAACAACTATTTCGACTCGGCGTGTACTAAGAATGCTTGTGTGACTCAGAGAAAAGTTGATGACGTATTTCGTGGACTGGACCGTGCACTTGGCCCTCTTTTGGACGATGTTGAGAACACCCGTCATACGAAGCGAGCGCATTCAACCCGTTCCCTGTATTCTACGTTAGCGAAATACGGAATCAAAGGAAGAGAAACAAAGCCAGAGTCAGGGTAAATGCATTTATTTAACAAAGCTTTTCTAGCCTAAATTCTTATGAGAACAGGCTTCCAATAGACTCGTCTCATTCCAACACACCGCATCTTTCTGCTATCATATCTCGCACAGCAGCCCTTAGTCGAAGAGCTACTCCTTCCTTCCGGCCCACCGGTATTGCCCCTTCTACTACATCTGCACCATCCAAAGAGTATTCGACCACCTCTGTTACGTTATTTCTCAACCGGCTCGCAACCTTCAAGCTTGCGACATATGCAAACCAGCCATCCCAACTCGACGCCGCAGCTGCCGCGCGTTGCGGATGGATCAACAACGGGAAAAATAGACTTTTATGTGAGATTTGTGGAGCTTCTTGGGTTGTGGCAAGTCGTGAGGGTATGAGCTGGGAGGCTGGTAAGCACATGCTTTCATTTATTTTTCCATTTAACTAGACAAGCCTTTATCCAGCCTCTGCGTTGGTCGAAAAACAGAAAGGACAATTAGTGTCACAACACAAGAACCTATGTCCTTGGAAAGATAGACAATGTGACCGTAAGCAGCGTCTCATCTTTATGCCTTATTGCACCTAAGTCGTATTGTTGTAGCTTCCATCTACCGCATACCATTGAAAGCCCCTAGTCTAATGGCAAAAGAGCTGAAGCTGAAGTCCCTCTCACTCGAAAAACAAATTGAGGGAGTCGCTATTAAGCATCCTTTGGTAAGTGATTCGATACAACCGGCCTATTGTATACTGATTGTAATGTTCTAGACCCCAACACAAGCCCAAACTCTCGTATCTACGCTTGCCTCCATACATCTGAACGACTCTTCTTTTAACATGGAACTTCCACCCGCGGACGCTGTGTCACAAACTCAGCTCGCATCGCCTTTAAGCAATAATGAGCTTTCCGAGACTGCGGCTATAGTGAGCCTGTTTGGCTGGACGCTCGCGCCTTCCCTTGGGCCTGCAGATCGTTCAAATCGCGTGACAGCATCCTCTATATCCCGAACGACATTCTTTACAAGCCGTAAGTTGCCTTCGGCATCTAATTTCACTCAACACAGTCGCATTTCCACAGCGACTCCTTCAGCTTCGGGACCTCCGGCGAGTACCCAGATGGAACTGGACTCTATCAGTACACGAACTAGTGTGTCTTCTGCGCGGCATCCGCCAACAGCGGCATCGTCCATAACCCAGGGAGCAGCCTCAAAGCCCGAGGCAACAACTATGCTCCAGTGCATTTTGTGTCAGCGCCGGATTGGAGTGTGGGCATTCAATAGCCCGACAAGGAACTCTAACAATTCTTATTCGGGAGTTGTATCAACGGCCGAGACTTCGGATAATAACGTCGAGCCTCTAGCTGATAGCACTAATGACGCTGAGATACCGGATATTTCTTCGAGTCTGTTAACCACCACTGCTTCTGGTCAACGATCGGTACGGCCATTGCCCTACCGTAGCTTCGATGTCCTCAAAGAACACCGTGCACATTGCCCTTACGTAGTGCGGTCCACTACTGTTCCATCCTTCTCGACGTCTACGCCATTGATATCAACCAACATTCAAATCCACTCCAGGTCCACGTCCCGCACTGCCACCGAGCTCGAAGATAAGATTGAGGGATGGCGTGCTGTGCTTCTTGTTGTCAGCCGGTACGGACTCGAGCATCGCCAGCGTCTTCGGAAGCTGGGCGTGCCACCTAGAATCTCGGCACCACCGAAAAACTCTTTTTCGCCTACTACTAGTCAAGAACCATTGTCGACAACTGAAGAAGAAACGGACGTTGACCGCGTTGGTGCTATGCTTGATGTAGTCAAAGCCAGAGGAGTGCGTACCTTGCCTTGTTTTCAGCTTTATGCTCGCTTGACATATGACTGATTATCGTTGATCCTTCGCGTAGGGGAGCTCCGTTCTCAAATACGTCAAAAGCATCCTTGGATAGATTGGAAAGATGGCGTCCCATCCTGGTTGTTCATTTCGCTCTTCCTTGGACTATTCTTGCGACATCCGAACCACAAATTCCTCATGCTCCAATGCTACATGGCTTGCGTTCTATGATACTCATAGTTGTGATAAGTGATAAAATATCGATTTTTACCAGAACGAAAGACCAAGTAGGCAACACATCGACTCTCTACTGTTGCTAATTTTAGCCCACTATATGTCCTGATTTATGAGTCCGGCAATAAACCCGCATCGCGAACGATCGTACGCTCATTAATTGAGATTCATGTCAAAGTCGGGCAAGTAGGCACACTCGGGCAAGTGGACACACAACGCTGCGGTGCCAACTGATCCGAGATTACATTTCTTCGCTATACCTATCAGTAAGTGTCCATTATCCCTATCACCATTGCCTCCGATGAAGCGCCAGGACGCATCGCAGAAGAACACTGATATGCATCTTTTGAGCCGGGATTCCGGTGGCCACAAACTTTATGTATTATGCGCTTAGTTCATGACGCCTTGACGTGATATGGTACCCCTCTGCTTCGGCACTTGAGTGGCTCTGCCGGGTCAAGCTGGGAACCAGCAATTCGTTCTTGTAACACGTGGCCAAACTCGCAAATAAACAGTATTCACTAATGGTATTCAACCGAATTTTTAACCGGTTCTCAGCCGGACAGCGGCATGCTCTGAGAGGCCTCTGAATCTTTCGAAGCTATATGTGTCGATTAGTGCTAACGCTAAACGAGGAAAGGTGAGTTTTTTTAGGATTCAATGATCGTGATTGTCATGTCATTTAAGCAAAGCAACAGTTTTGAGTTCGTCAGATGTTTAAGAAAAAGACGAAACTCGCTTTTTTGCTCCAAAAGTCAGCTCGTGAGACCAGACATAAGACGACTTGTGTTCCCAAGACCAAGGTTGCTATCGAGGGTGTCTTCTCGTATCGTCATGATGGTCAAGGAATGTCTTGTGTGTTACCCCGGCCCGCTTCTATCTTGGGCCTAAGAATCAATTAATGAGGTCTGAGTCCAAAGAATCTAAGGGTCCGTCATCGTCTACTCGCTGAAGGTCAATTATATCGTACTGATACCTACCTTTCTTTCATGTACGTCTCTTGTTTCTTCTGGCACGCTGAATCAAAGAGTGACAGGAATCAGAGTTTACCGTAGCACATTTTACTAATGGCTCCGATCCTCCTAAACTCCTTGGTGACTTCAGGCTCGTTATTTACATAACTGGCTGGGTGTCTATATACACAATCATTCTTGGATACTCACATATACTAAGCCAAAACAGAAACCTTCGGAAAAAGAAAAGATGAAAATAGCGCTCAACCGTCGAAACCTTGCTCAGAAACCTGTTTAAATTTGGGACTAGGGTTTAGTGCGAAGTGCGAGTCCGCATCAGCACCATGCAACCTTCTGTAGCTGACCTTCTATCTATTATGTGCCTTTTTACTCAAGTGTCGGATAGGAACAATCTGCTACCGCGAATCTCCGATAGTGGCTCAACAGCATCAGGTCCTGGTGTAAACACTAGACCATCAAGATTTTCTGTTCACTTGTCTCCGTGATATACGTTCAAATTTTATGGACCAGAGATGTTGAATTTTGCAGTATAAAAGCAACAGACTTTGAGCCTTAGCCCTGCATCCTCGGACAGCACTCTTCCAACCATAGTAGATTCTACACCACCTCTCTCCAATCTAGACGATGACTGTCGTCTTCGACACCCTGCCTCAGCTTCTTTTTGAACGCTCCCAAACAAGCTCTGCACAAGTTGTTTTTCTCGACTACGAAGGCGTCGTCTCCAAGACAGTTTCCTATGCTGATCTTTACAAGGATACTATTAATTATGCTGCGTGCTTGGTAGCTGCTGGTATCAACCGCGATACTACGCCCGCCATCTTATCCAGCTTTCCTGACCAAGAGAATCACCTTCGCTTGTTTTGGGCCTGCGTCTTCAGTAAGTCATCGCGCCTAGCCTACATGACATTGTGCTGATTCTAGCACTTCAAGTTGGAGTTCCGTTTTGCCCCCTGCCCGAGGCTCATCCAGACCCAGAACGACAGAAGATTCTCCTTGAGCATCTTCACTCACTCTTCACACGACCAGTCTTGGTTGGTACTACAGAAACTGCCGCCGCTGCACAAAAATTAGTAGCGGGTTTGCAGGTGCTCGAGACCGATGATATTCTACGCTTCGCACCTATGCCATCGACCGATATTTTCCCTACACGCCAACCTTCAGCGGAGGAGCCAGTAGCATTTATGCTGACTTCTGGTTCGACTGGTAATTCTAAGGCTGTGGTTCTTCGTCATCGCAACTTCTTGTCATCTTGCAATGGAAAGTCGGTCCATCATCAAACTTCAGCATCTTCGGTGTTCTTCAACTGGATTGCCATTGACCATGTTGCCTCACTCTCTGAAATCCACATTCACGCTCTTCTTGCTGGTGCTAGGTATGTTGTTACAACTTGTTCCTTATGTGCTATTAATAAATATTATCCAGTCAATATCACGCCGCACCATCCGCGATTGTCCGTAATCCTTGGAGACTCCTCGAATGGACGGAGCGTTACAGATTCACCTACACATTCAGTCCCAACTTCCTCCTTGCAGCCATTCTGAAGGATACTGCAAGTACCACCGCGACCAAACTGGATCTCTCTAGCATTCGTGCGCTTATTTCAGGTGGCGAGTCGGTTCCGATCAGGACCGCTGTTGCTTTTGCGGATCTTCTGGAGCGCTTTGGCGCCTCTCGTGACACGCTGCGTGCCGGCTTTGGCATGAGTGAGACTGCTGTGAGTGTTCATTTTCTGCTTTGTATATTTTCGCTCTAAACAACGCTCCATTTAGGCCGGAAGTATCTATGACAGGGCTCCCATCCCCAAATCGGCCGAGGGCGATATTCAATATCTCTCTCTTGGAACCTGCGCCCCTGGTATTGCGATGCGTATTGTGGACGTTGATGGTCATCCCATGGGCCCACTCGAGGCTGGTCAGCTTCAGATCAGTGGTACTTCCGTCTTCGATCATTACTTTAACAACAACATAGCCACTTCATCCGCGTTTACGTCCGACGGCTGGTTTATAACCGGCGATCTAGGCATGCTCGACCACCAAGGGCGCCTTCATCTCGTTGGTCGTGACAAGGATTGCATCAACAGCAACGGAGTGAAAATTCCAACTGCCGATGTCGAGAACTATATCGCGGAAGCGAAGCTACAGGGACTCGGCGACATATTTGTTGTTCCAATTCGTCTTCAGGACGCACAGACGGAGACGTACACAGTCTTTTACCCACATGCCATTGAGGTCAGCGCCGACATCAGCGAAAGCGATCGTGCTACTCTCATTTCTCTTAACCGCCAAATTCGCGATCTCGCCGCGCTGTTCTGTTCCCAAAGCCCACATGCAGTTTTCCCGCTTCCAAAGGAGCAATTCGTAAAAACGGCTATCGGCAAGGTTTCTCGCGCTCGTCTCGCAAACAATTATCTCAAAGGAGCATTTTCCGAGATTGAGGCTGTGCTCAAGCCTTCGCTATTGGTTCAGTCCACCGAATCAGACCTGACTACCCCTGTCGAACTGACCGTTGCCGATTGCGTTCGCCTCATCTTCAACGCTGATGACATGGTTGTGACTCGTGCGACCAACCTGTTTGACGTCGGCGCCTCTTCGATGCACTTGATGCGTCTCAAACAAGGCATCCAGGAACGGCTCGGACTCGCCGAACTGGCAACGATTGAAATGCTGAAGCGTCCGGTTGTAGGCCCCCTTTGCGAGTTTCTCACCAGAGCGAAGGCTAACGCGGAGAGTGGCGAGAAGCCCGTTTACAACCCCATTATCCTTCTAAACGCCGAAGGTTCTAGGCCGCCCCTCTTCCTCGTCCACCCTGGGGTCGGCGAAGTCCTCGTATTCATCAACCTCGCTCGGGTTCTCGCCGCTGATCGGCCAGTATATGCGCTTCGTGCGAAGGGCTTCGACCACGGGGATAAAACTTTCGAGACGCTCGAGGAGATTATTGTCACCTACACCGACGCCATCGAGGCAAAATATCCGAGTGGACCCTACAACATCGCCGGCTACTCATTGGGTGGTGCGTTCGTCTTCGAAATTGGAAAGCTTCTCGAGAAGCGTGGGCGGAAGGTGAACTGGATCGGAGTCTTAAATCTCCCTCCTTATCCTCAGTTCCGCCTGAGAGAACTCTCGTGGACTGAGGTTCTTCTCAACATTTGCATGTTCCTAGGTCTATTCCCTGGTAGCGAGCTAGGCACCTACCGCCAGATGATTCGTGAGGCGTTTCCCGACGTCGCTAGCATGGACGTCGAGCCCCCGGAGCCGATTCCCCCCATCACCTGGATCTTCGACCGCGTCGATAAGAAACGTTTGGCTGAACTGGACCTTGAGCTAGGCCCCTTCGTGCGTTGGGTCAAGGTCGCATACAAAAACAATCGCGCCGGCCGCACTTTTGAGCCCGAGGGTAAGGTAGCTGGTGCCCTCACTACCGTCTTCTGTGCAGTCCCACTTCCTTCGATGGGGACTCGCGAGGAGTTTAAGGAGCAGCGCTTGACAAAGTGGCGAGACTTTGCTAACGCGTTTGAGATGATTGACGTCGACGGCGAGCACTACACAATGCTTTCTGAGCAGCACGTAGACTCGTTTGCAACGCACATGCGTGATGCGCTGAAACGATCTGAAGAATTGGCCGCTGCACGGGGCGTTGTTGGCGGCCTCGGTACTACGAGTCACTAGTTGGCGATATGTAAGAAAGGGAAACCGCTTCACACCTAAGTATTTTACTTGAATCTATTAGTTCCCGGTGATATACACGAATGTACTTGCTACGTTTTCAAGTTACCTAGACAATGTTATGTGTTTTGTCGTCCGCAAACAAGTTGAATAGCACCACGCGCACTAGTGCTCGTGCTTACATATTTTAAAGTTATTACTAAGCCTCTTAATGGAGTCCCAGTAGGTTTTGATTCTAGCTGGGAAGCAAATAATCTGAGTGAATCTGTATCTCGTTTCCAAAATAGTAAGTTTTTGAGGAAAGAGGTGCGTCACGTATACTTAGCGTGGGTTCTATACTAGTGTAAGGACCAGGATCGGTGCACGTCCGCACGAACCCAAATCCCGCTCTGTGAGAGAGTGGCGCTCGCTGCTATGAGCGTCTGAGCTGCGTGAGTCCGAAACCCACGCGAGGCAAGCTAACTAAGCGAATGTAAAATAGTACTGCAGAGGAATGTATAATGTAGCTCGAACAACAAATAAATACATATTTTACAAGAGCGAGTGCAGCTATAGCGAGTGTGGGTGAGGGCCCGCAGGGGCCTTGGCGCCGAGCCGGGTCGGCAGGGGCGGACGCCCGTCGGGCGAGATGGGTCTCGCGCAGCGCGGGCGCGCGCCCAAACTCGTCGGCCCTGCGCGCGATCGTCACTGCCGGAGCTCGACCAACGGCACTGAGAGGAAGGCGAAGGAGACCAAGGTTTCTCTCACCCCTCCCAAGGAACCGGCTGCGGACCTCGCGGTCGTGCTCCCTGTGTCTGTGCTAATCGTCCGGGCGGGTGGGCGTGGAGGCGATTAATCTTCGCACAAAGCACAGCGGGCAGCTAGCGAGGCGGCTGGCGGAAGGCAAGAGCGACAAGTTGCTCTTTTCCGCCCGCGCCTGTCTCGCAGACGTTCGTCTGTGACCGACTCACGTGCTCGCCCGTCACAGCTCCCTCCTTCCCACGCTCTGGATAGACGCCCACGCTTTCTCCTCCTCCTCGACACTTTGCCTCCGCGGACGCAAACGATCGAATGGCCGCATGGCCGCCGCCCGCCACCCCGCGCCCTACCACTTCTGCCGCGTCGGCCATCGCGCGCGCCACGAGGTTCAACTCGCGTTCACGCGGCGGGATAAGTTTTCCTCGTTTTCTCGCATTTCACGGGCCTCGGACACTTTCTCACTTTTCCTTTTATCGTAGCGTATTCTGTTGTAGTTAGAAGAAATTGGACCATCTCACTCCGAAATCCCGTGTGAACGTCTGTTCTACTCGCCCCAAGCACGCAGTCGTGCGAGTCAGCAGCGCGCCTGTGAGATCACAAAACCCTTAGACTTCTCGGGCCTCACCCGGGAGGCAAGACTACAGTAGGCTGGGATACTTAACACTGACTTTCCGCGATTGTCTCTTACTTCTCTCCACCCCCGTCGCACAAACAAGCTGCCATCTCCCTTTCTCTCCAACAGATCTCACCGTCTAATAATATTGCAATCAGCTAAGTTGATATTCTTTTCTTCCAACACTCGGAGTCCCTCATTAAAAAGAAGGCCCCGACTAAGCTCGCCTCCGCTATATTGAAGGCAACTTCCCGAGTCACTTAGTTCGCTTCTAAAGTAGCGAGCACACGTTAATTTACTAATGGCCGGAAGAGATTCGAAGACTTACTTAGGCTCGGCGTGTACGATTGGCGAGAGCTCCAAACCTAACCCTACCTGGCAGTTAACGCTTGAATCTACCGTGGTCCCACCGACTATGCACTTACTTCGTACTTTCATTCATCAAAAACATTCGAATTTGCACTTACTACTCCGCACAATCAGCCTGTACAGTGTGCCTATATACATAGTACGGACCATTTATCTGCGCATATCCCTCGGTTCAAACAATGTGTCATGTCAGTAAAAACTTCTGAAAGTGGATATGTTCTCAACTTTTACACTGCGGTGACCGTTTTGCCCAGCATGTGCGGATTCGAGAAGAAGACTTTCCTAGGTCAAGGAGCCGATGAACGATTCGGGACTCAGCAAACTGCAATATTCACGCGAGCCGTGACCAGTGCTGTGCCACGTCAAGATCCGTCGGTCATCAATTCAGGTAGAAATAAAATGTCTGGCTAGAGTTGACCGGTCAACGTCTAAAAACTGGCCAGACGACAATGCAAGGACCTTGGACGATGAAGCTCAGTTTATTCCACCGAACAGGGCTTTAACTGTGTGGGCCAAGCGCTAAAGCGCTGACCGGTCAGTGATCGGCATAACACTGCCTGCGACTCGCGTCCGATGATTCTAGCGTCTCTCTCCCTTGGCACGTTTCATAAGTGCATCATGGCCAGCCCGTACTACAGACACATTATGATGTCAACTACTCAGTCGGTGCAGCCTTCCAATTGTTACCCTTTCTTCTCGAGGGCGATCGAGTAACGGATCATGGTCCCCTCTGTGCCAGCTGCGTCCCAACAATTACTTTTCTATGACAGGACGGACGCCACTTGGGTAAGATTGACCATGAGGCTACTAAGGTTTGCTCTGTTATAGCTTTATACTATGGTAAGCGGCAACCGCTTAGTCCACAATTGGTGATGAAAGACTCCTAGTTGATAACCTAAGATGCTCAGTGACATAGTGACTCAACGCTGTATATAAATCCCATTGAAGTGGCACTTCCTGACATGCGACACACCATTTACGATGGCCAAATCTGCAGGGCTATTTGAAGCTGGCTAAGCTATGACCGGATCCGATTTATTCAAATCTTATTCAAAGAATCACCGCCACATTCTGGTGGCGTGAGTTGCCTGTCTTCCCCCTTCTCATCTTTACGAATAACTGGACAGGCATCTAGTTTTGCCGCAGTAGTGAAACAAGAACATCCATGCGAGTTACTCACGGCTATCTTTGTTGATCTGTGATGGTGGAGCGTGTGTTCTCTTGGTATAAAGTGACATGAAGAACGGCCATAGATAGGCACACAATCCCTCTTCACCATATCTCTCAAGCATCGACGATGGTCAAAGTTACCGACCTTTCCCAAACTTCCCAAACAACGCCCTTGTTAAAAAAAACTCACTCCCAATTTCCTCTAAATGCTTTCCCTGAAAGCATTCATCCTTATCTTGAGCTCATGCGCCTCCACAAGGTTAGCACTCGCAGCCTTATATACTTGGTGGTACCTTTACTCAAATGGACACCTAAGCCTACAGGAACTTGGCTTTTTTTTTGGCCATTTGGTAAGCCATATTACTACTGTAGTGCTATTAGTATTAACAACGACTATTTTACAGCTTGGGGACTAACTATGGCTGCATTCCATCGCAGCCTTCCTTTAGAAAGTTATGCACTCGAGTTGACCAAGGCTTATCTTATTGCTTTTGTTATGCGGAGCTCTACTTGTACCGTCAATGACATTTGCGACTATGAATTTGACTGTCAAGTTGGTATGTTCTGGATGTTTTCTTCCAGTTATAGGTAAACCCTGATCTCAGTTAACAGAGCGCACTAAGTCACGACCGTTACCCAGTGGCCGTATATCTTACAAGCACGCCTGCTTTTTTGCCATTGCTCAGTTGATTATTGCAACGGCGGTATTTTTTGTAACAATGTCCCGAGCCGGGTAAGCTCGCACTCAAGCATCTTGAATACTAACGATATACTCAATCATACTCAGTTTCGTCGTGGCGATGATCCAGCTTCTCCCGCTGTACGTGTTACTCAGGTCCAAGTGTATCCTGCTAAACTCTGATGCATCTACAACACGGATAGCTTGTGTTTGTATCCTTTGATGAAGAGGATTACATACTGGCCACAGGCATGGCTTGGTCTTGCAATCAATTTCGGATTTGTTGTTTCATGGGTTAATGCTACTCAAGACATCAACTACTATTTGACGGCTTCGATGCTTGGGTCACTCTGGTCATGGACGATACTTTATGGTACGTATATCAAACCACAATATTCACCCTCAACAAGTTATAAACTCAACTGACGCCATTACATATAGATACAATTTATGCATGTCAGGACAAAGCAGATGACGTCAAGGCAGGGGTCCGCTCGACCGCCTTACTGTTTGGGTCGTATATCCGCCCTCTTTTGACTGCATTTGGTCTCGCATTTGTCGCCTTGATTGCCTACTCGGGAGCTTATAATCATCAAGGCCCTCTATTCTTTGTCGTCTCGGTCGGAGGCACTTTTGCTCACTTGATTTGGCAATATGTCACTGTTGATCTCGACGATCCAAGGAGCTGCCACAGTACGTTTACAATCATTATGCTATTGCCTTTGTCTCAACAGTTGATAATGAAATGTCAGTCAATTTTGCTCGCAACGGCCAATTGGGCTGGATTGTGTGGGGAGGTCTGATGGGAGA
>JAZHGK010007136.1:0-15400 GCA_037855215.1 Waitea zeae
AAAAAAAAAAATCAAAACATTATGTTACTGATGGGGGGTATATGCATATCACCTCTCCTCTGGCCGCGCTTTCGAGCCCGCGCCCTCCCACGCACCAAACTCGTCCGCGTCGTCCGACTGGCGCGCGAGCGTCTCATCCGAGTCGATGCGTCGATGCTGCGCGGGTTGATGGTCGTGCTCGTCCTCATCGTCCTCGTGCTCGCCGGACATGAGGTGCGCGCCCTCGCCGAGTCGGCTGCTGCTGCCGGTCATGGGGGTGCTCGGAGGCTGCTCCCTCTTCTTCGGTGCGGCCCCCTCGTCGTCCTCGTCGTCGCTCGCGTCGCCCACCTGCCACATCACCTCCGCGCCCTCCTCCGTCGACCGCAACACGAGGGCCTCCTCATCGTCCTCATCCTCGTCGTCTCCAGCCGTTTGCTTCGCCTTCCTCTTCTTGCTGGCGGAGACCGGCGCGAGCTTCGTGCCGGGCTGTGCGGGGGCGGACCCGACTTCGGGCTTCTTGTGCGTGAGCAGGACGACTCCCGAGACGAGGATGAGGATGGAGACGAAGATGAGGAAGAGCGTCCAGGTTTCGTAGGCGTCGACCGAGTCGTTGAAGATCAGTGCGTTGAGGAAGCTGCGAAAAAAAGAAAGAAAGATTAGAGGAGAGAACGACAGCCATGTTTTACATGTATCCACTCACCCTGCCGCAGTGTAGACGCCGTAGAAGACGGGCACGACCAGGGTCGAGTCGTACACCTTCAGCCCGCGGTTGAGGCACACGATCTGCGCGACGGCGGTGACGGCGGTGAGGAGGAGGGTGAAGATCGAGGAGGCGTGTCCGAGCTGGTTCCCCGAGTTCTCGTGGCTGAGGCTGCCCGAGATGAGCTGGACGGACGCCTTGGCGAAGACGAGGGTGCCGCCTGCGAGCCCGCCGCCGCAGCACGCCCAGCCGATGCCGAGCGTCCAGGCGACGTGCTTGTCGGGCTTGGCCGCCGTCCAGAGCTCGAGCGTCTCTCCGACCCAGGCGTGGAGCCAGTGCCAGCGGGCGAGCGCGCGCGCCCATAGGGAGCTGCCGGCGGGAGGGGACCGCTGGCGGGCGGTCATGCCGGCGAAGGGGGCGGCGCTGAGGTCCTGCCGGGCGGCGAGGACGGCGTCGAGGGTGGAGGTGAAGGTGTAGAGGAGGATGAGGGCGAAGGACATGAAGAAGAAGTAGGAGAGCCAGCCGCCGCGGGTCCAGAGGGCGGTGAGGTGCTGGGCGGAGGTCTCGCTCGAGAGGCCGCTGTTGATCGACCCGAAGGCGACGATGCCGATGACGCCGAGGATGACGATGACCGTGCCCTGTGAGTTTAACGTTATGAGCGTGCGATGTCGGATGACGGCAATCCGTCTCAACGGCTCACGTAGATGTCATTCCAGGTGACGGGGGTGCTGACAAGGAAACGAGCGAACAAAAAGTTGAAAATGAGAGAGGTAGAGCCGAGAGGCGCGACGTATTCTGGGAGGAGGAGGAGGGAGTGATGTCAACAACCCCCAAAGTGATCTGTGAGTGGAGTTAAGATCACTTTACCTGCGCGAAGGTACTCGAGCGCGAGAGTGCTTCCAATCAACTGGGAAAGACTTTTGGCGAAGGGTTGAGCACTCTTTATTTAGAACTGAGCTGGCATGAGCTCCTTTCTTTTTTAGACGCACATGTACAGGAGCATTCCGAGCAGCCACAGCGGGCGAAGCCAATCTCTCCGCCTGCTCGCTTTGGGTATCGCCATCGTGCGGACATGGTCGAGCTTTGTGAGGTTCAAGCCGGCGGCGTTGAGGACAGAGGCGAGTGTGACGATGGCGAGACCGATGATGAACGCGACGGCGGCGTTCGCGTGGTGGGCCGGCACGTTGTCCTCGACCTTGGCGACGTCGGTCGGGAGTGGCAACGAGGGTGATGAGGCCACGGCGGAGGCCATGGCTATTGTGGGTATATATTACTGGAGGAGGAGGGGGAGACGACGGAAACTCTAGGGAGGAAGAGAAAGAGAAGAGTAACCAGGCGCGTAGGGGGGCGTCCTCGTCTAGCCGAGCGGTCGTCCTTTATGGCGGAAGAGAGAGAGAAGAGGAAACGGCTCGGCGGGAAGCAACGAAGGGTTACGAACTCGTGGTGACCGCTTTTTTCGAGGCGCATCATCTCCCGGTCTCTCTGTCCGGGTCCGCCAGGCCGTGCCGCTGACGTGAAGCGGTTCCCCCGCAACTCTGCGCGTGGTTCAAACGTTCAAAATCGGATTTGGAGGCTTTGGGATCTGTTTACGCCATTCATCCTACCATCTTAGACACTGAGCGAAACACGACGTGTTACGTCGATGTCGTACGAAAGAAAAAAGCCAAGTTGAGGCTGAACATATTCTGTTCGGAGATCCACTACCCAATGACATTCATCCGCAACACTCCTGCAGCCAGCCACCCGCTCATGAATGTCGATCGATACGAAGCACCAGAGTTCTATTTAGAGCCTGGCTAAGTAATCAGAAGAAAGCTTTTGTAAACTTGAGCCGAGGTGGCCGACGGAGTTAATTGGTAGCCTCCTGATACCGGTTGTCAAGTAAGGAAGCCCCTGAAAGCCATTGAGAGCTACATAGCGGAGTTGCAAAAAAAAAACCCCCTAATTGGGCTACTTAGCCCCTCTTCAGGGAGAAACCCGCGTCCCTCCCACGAGGTTGTCGCGCTTTGCCCTTTTCCGCATCCTTCTCGTTCTTTCGGCTTGCTCAGCCGCCATGACACCATCCCCGCCCGCTCCTGGGCGAGCCCCTCACACGGGCACCGGCTCTCTCCTCCCGCTTGCCACCCACCACATCCTATGGACTCCCTGATACACAAGCTCGAACAACGACTGCACTCGTCCGCACTCGTCGACGACGGTGACGCGATCCGACGCGTCCTGCGCGCCCTGCACGCCGCGCGCCGAGGCGGCGCGTCCGCCGTCCCCCTGGACGAGCTCCCCCGCCTCCGGAGGGACGTCGACGACCTCGCGGCGCGGGAGATCCTCAGCGAGGACGACCTGCACCTCGACGTCCTCCAGGCGCTGCAGAACGCCGCCGCCCCGATGCACGCCGCCAAGCGGCGGAAGCTGACTCACGTTCGTGTTCCCCAGCCTGCCAAGGACTCGGAGCTGCTGCTGTCGTCGTCGAACGCGCACGCGCTGCCGTCGGAGCTAGTTCAGACGATCCACGACATTCAGCTCTTGAACCTGCTCGTGTTGGAGCCGCAGGCCGTCCTCCCTCCCGGCAAATCCCTCATCTCTTTCATGAACAGCAGTCAAGCCGCTTCAGAGTCATCAAACGCCGTACCTGATTTGAAGGACAAGATAGAGGAAATTGCGCACAAGGCGTTTTGGGATGAGGTACGATATTTGAGTACCTATACACAAACCTATTGCTGACATGTAAACTCGATCTGCAGGCATTAGACGCTCTATCTCGTCCCGAGCCGCCAGCATACATCGACCGTCTGAAGAGTTTATACACGGACTTGGCGGAAGCTCTTGTTCCTCTCCTGCCGAGTGCCCACCCAGCCCTGACAGCCCTTAGGCTTCCGTCGCCCAGCACGGCGCCCCTCCGCAGTGCGATCCTGCAGCTTCGCGACGTCACGGCAGTACTGCGCACGCGATGTGCGCCGGTGCGCGACGCCGCACTCGACGCGGTCGCGGCTCAGCTGGAAGGGCACCATCTGCACTATCAGCTGCCCCAAGCGATCGTGTCTGCCTCGCGTTCGCTCTTAAAAATAGCGGGCGACATGCGACGGGACTTGCGTACGTTCGAACTCGGACGCATGTCCGAACGCGAACTGTGGGAAGCCGCCCGCCGGACCGCCGCCGCCCGCGAGCGCGCGTTCGTGCTCCAAACGTGGGGCGGCCTCCAGGCCGTCCAGCGCGTGTGGACCGACTGGCTCTCCAGCTCGGGCCAGACGCCCGCGCCGGTTCGTTGGACCGCGCTCCTCATGCGCGCTTTGAGCGCCCCGACGCCCGTATCGTGCCCGCTGCCCGACTTTGCTCCGACCTCCTCAGCGTCCACACCCACCGACACGCTTCCCCCGCCGTTCTTCATCCTCACCCCGCTCCTCGTCCAAATCCAAGACCTGATCCAAGCTCTGACTGCGACCGCCGCCCTGCGCGCCCTCGTGCGACTCCCTCCCTCCACCACACAGAGCACCACCACCGGCGGGTCTCTCGTCGCCCGCCTCTGGACGCTCCTCCGCGCGGAGGTGGACGCCGGCCCACAGCGCGCCGCGGGGACGACGCTCGCCCACCTCGCGGACGAGCTCCTCGCCGCGCGTGGGGGCACGCCGAGCGCGGAGGAGGAAGCGCAACTCCGCACGGCCGTGAAGCGCACGCTCTCCGCGGACGATCCGGTGTTCGCGCTGCTCCGGACGAGGCTCGTCGGCGCGCTCGGCGAGGCGCTCGCGAAGGCTCCCCCCAAGCTCGAGGTGCCGAGGCGGATCCAGGCTGGGATAGCGACTGGGGCGAAGGGCGGCGAGCAACAGTCGTCTCCGGTCATGGTTGACTCCTTGCGGACAGAGGAAGAGCGGGTTGTGATCAGGGGCTTTGAAGACGAGACACTCTCTGCGGGCGTTCGGGAAGTGCTCGGCAAGCTTAGACGTGTTGTGGGTTGGGTAGACGAAGTCTGGCAGGATCTGCTCGTACGAAGCACGGTTTGACAGACAATGTCAAGTGGGTAGACGGACACCTGACATGGACTCCCGTTCTGGTTTGGTGGGCAACTGAAGCCTCGACGCGGGCGACTTGCTCAACTCAGATCCGATAGCTACTTTCCCGTCCACCATGATGCTGTAGTTGCCACTCATTATGTTCGTGCATTCATCTACTGCTTTATATTTGCTGACTATACCTGTAATACTGTAGCCTACTATTAGAATGAAAATACAGTTCTGTTATCGTGCTTCTACTCTCCGCATTGGATGCGACATCAACGGCTCGCAGCTAAATTGCCTTGATTCTTCTCCTCTTTCTTCGACATTGTTCCGAACATGTAGGAACCTTAATAGACTGTGAACCATGATAGCGCCAAGGGGATAACTCAAGAAACACCCACGCTTAATTACTTGACACATCTCAATGTGTTTACCAAGCTCTATTTTAGATGAGGGACAGATTAGCCTCAATGGTGAGTAGCCATCAAACATATTATGCCGCAGCCTCTCACATTCTTATAGGTTCTTTTCCTTCTCGGCGCTTATTAACGCAGAAACTGAAAGTGTCCGATGTTAATGCCAACTACCAACTGCCGTTGAATGATTTCTCACTGATACAAAAATGTAGCAAGACTCCATCCCTCAGCAAAGTGCATATTTCAATCGAGCACCTTCACTTTTCAACCTCAGCGGGCCGTGATTCGAATTTCAACAGGCTCTTTTTTAAAAAAATCTTCAGACCATACCCAATTTGTTTGATGCTGACAAACTTTACTTACTTTGTAGTGCTTTGATCGAAAGCGTAACGCATGCTTTGGCTTTGATCAGTTACAACTCTGATACTTCAAATTGAGGATCGCCGACTTTGTCTCAGGGCCGCGTGGGTCTAGATTCCCAACCATGACTCTACCTGTGCTTAAGCACAGGTAGATCGTTGGTTCATGAACAAAGCTACACACGTCAACAATGATGATCGCCGGGGCCATCGTAGGCCCACACCGTTCTTATGTAGAAACTCTTCAAGAAGCTGCATGCCGAACATGCCGAAGCCCACCAAATGACTCTTCGGATCTTGGTTCGCCAGCGTTGCCGAACTGTGCCGCCATCACATCAAGTCCCCGATGCCATTTGTGTGCAGGCAGGCATGCTGTGATAAGTAGTGAAGACGAGGGTCAGACTTGCTCCAGACTCGTCGGAGCCCACTCTCAGCCTTCGTTATGGCTGGCAAAGGCGATTCTGCTGCATCCCCGTCACTGACGCCAGCATCTGTGTACGAACCAAGCATCGACAAGACACAAAATGCGACGCGTGCGACGACTCCAGATGATGGTGCACTTTCCAAGGCCCCGGAAACTATGAATGTTATGACCTCAGCTCCGGCAACAGCAGCGCCCAGTTTACACGAAGGGCACCCACGGGATATTCCAAAAGATGACGGACTGGTAGACCAGACAAACTTTCTTCCGACGAGACAAGTAATCACCGTGTTTTGCGGCCTCTCCCTCGCCTTGGCCTGCGCATTTCTTGAACAAACAATGTAACTCTGATAGTTTAGTACCTAGGTTTTTGCTAGCTAACCCTTCTGTCAGTATCGCGACAGCACTTCCGGCCATCGCCTCAGACTTGCATGCTGGCAAATCCAGTAGTTGGGTGGCTACTGCGTATCTTCTCACAAGGTATGGTGGGAATCGCTACAAACCATTTTGGAAGTCTTGATTTACTAAAGCGGTTCAGTCTTGCCTTTACACCTTTGTACGGTCGCTGGTCGGATGTATTCGGCCGAAAGCAAGTGCTCATCGGTTCGCTCTCAATCTTCTTGGTTTTTTCGTTAGCATGTGCTCTCGCAAAAACAATGATACAGGTAATTACCATATGCAGTAGTACCTGAAGATAGTTGTTGACACTCTCGTCAAGTTGATTATTTTCAGAGCTTTTCAAGGAATTGGAGGAGGAGGTGAGAGCCGCACTTTAGTTCATTAAAAAAGACTTTACTGAAGCTAATTCATTGATTGATTTGGATGGTGTTTCGTTCAGGTTTGATTACAATGGTTCTCATAATGTATGACCCTGTTTATCCTCTTCAATCCGCTTTGCAACTAAATTTGAGAGCTTTGCAGCGTTTCCGATGTAGTGTCTCTCAAAGATCGAGGCAAGTTTCAAGGCATTAATGAGGCTATTATCGCTGTCTCTAGTGGAGTTGGTCCTATTCTGGGTAAGTGGCTATTACAATACATATCTCGTGCCTGTGTTAAACTAGATTCAAGGTGGCGTCTTCTCTGAGTACACTACTTGGCGATGGGCATTCTGGATCAACTTGCCACTGGCAGCGCTAGCGATCATCGTCGCTGTTTGGCTCCTACCTTTGAAGAGCGTTGGCGGAAACATGCGAGAGAAACTTTTGCGCATCGACTATGTTGGGTCAGCGTTGACCATAGTCAGCTCAATTGGGATGCTGGTAAGTGAAGTCACCTCACCAGCCATGAGAAACAGCTACTGACACAGTACTCTAGCTGGGACTAAACTGGGGCGGCGTCACATATCCATGGGCGTCCGCTGCAGTTCTTGTGCCTTTACTCCTCGGAGCCCTCATTTTCGCCTTTTTCCTGTACTGGGAAGCTAACTACGCTGTCATGCCTATCGTTCCAGGTAAATAAAATTCCATCATCCGTTCGCGTAAAAACTAATCTTGGCAAACTGTAGTGAAAATATTTAGGTATAAGACTGTGGTCGGAGTGTATATTGCGACAGCTATGAAGTAAGTTTAAAAAAAGAAACTGAAAGTCTGCATCGGCTAACAATTCAAACAAGTGGAATGACATTTTTCATGGTAATTTCCACATCAGATTACAGACCTGCCATGCATATTAAGCCTCATGTCTTTATTATAGCTCATGTATTTCATCCCACAATTTCTCCAACTCGTTCGTGGATCATCCCCCATAACGTCATCGTTGCTTTTGCTTCCTTTCTTAGGTCCAATTGGTACGTCAGCAACCACCGCGGCCGTACATGATCATACACTAACCCTTGGGACAGCGTTCTTTGTTTTTCTTGCCGGTCAGGTATCGAGTCGAACCGGACACTATAAGTATCTTATCACAATAGGCTTCGCTGGCTGGACAGTTTCACAAGGATTACAGACAACCATCGACCGAGACTCTTCGACAGCCAAGATTGCGGGAATTTTGGCAATCGGCGGTGTCTTCTCCGGCCTCACATTCCAGACGTGTGTCATTCCACACTAAATGCGGGGAGAATAAGCTGACACGAACGCTGGAACCTTAGGTCCCTACTCGCTGCCCAAGCGGCTGTTCCACGACAGGAAATGGCAGTAGTCACTGGAGTGCGAAACTTCATACGACTGATGGGTTCGACACTTGCGCTAGCAATCGCCGGTAGGTCGTCGCTTGTATTCAGTATCATACTTTACCAAGCTCATGATGGAATGATCACGTTAGGCTCAATTGTGAACAACTTTCTGCGTTCCACTTTAAACGATCTCGGCCTTCCAGCTGATCAAATATCGACTGTCCTCAACGACCCGACCGTTATCAACAGCGATAGCTTTAAGGATTTGTTGACAATGGCGCAACGTGATGCCATCATTGCAGGCTATACTCGTGGATTTCACGCAGTCTTTTACGTGACAGTGGGATGCCAGCTGGTTGCGTTTTTGGCCTCTGTCATCTTGATCGGCCAGCATGAGCTCATCCGTGCAGACGATAAGGAAATTAAAGAAAGGAGTAAGGAAATGCTACGCGCGCAAAAAGAGGCTCGGCGCGCACATAAAAATGGCGATATTGAGGCGGCCACCCCTGCGAGAGAGAAGGAGAAGGAAGACATGGACTGAACCCTTCGAGGGTCAAGTTAGAATATAGATGCTAAAAAAAGCGTATTAACGTGACATAGAAGCTAGAGAAGCTAATCGTAATTAGATTTTATACAATTTAGGTTTGACGGTTCAAAAAAAGTGGATTCGAGAGATCATAGTTAACAAAGCGAGAGGAAGACGCGGCGCATTCAAGAAATGAGGTGTGTACATCATGTGATGGTATGTATCTCAAGCTCTGCCTTTTCCTTATAATTTCCAAGGGCCAACCTCGTTGCTCATAACCTTTCATTAGCCAAGTGCCCGCCACTTGTTCAAGCCTTGGACGCCAGGAGCTGCTTACAACTTTGATGGCCTTTGTAGCAGTGGACTACTAACGGTGCTTGATCACGAGCAACTTATCAAGATATAGGGTTTTTATAGGCTGTTCAATGCCTTAATTCTTGCCCGCTTGAGCTTTGAAGAATGCATGATATAAACCACGGCAATATATAGAAAAATACACATCCATGACTATACAGACACATGATCGATCAAAATCGAGAAACAGGAGTCAGTGTAGAAAGCTACTTGCGAACTTGGGAGTGTAGATAAACAATAGACATTCTGCAATGTTAGGTGAGCTACAAGTCTTATGCAACCAAAGAAACTAACTTACTACCAGGAGACACCAACGCAGACATCAGGATCAACAGCAGCAGGCGTATCGCGCTTGGCCCATGAGACACCAACGCAAACATCAGGGTCGACCGCGGCGAGCTTGGCGGCGTCACGAGCTTTCACCCATGAGACACCAACGCAGACGTCGGGATCGACGAGCTGAACATCGCCACGCTTCACCTTGAGCCAAGAAACGCCAACACAGACGTCGGGGTCGACGGGCGGGTTGCGAGCGGCGAGCGCGAGATCGCGCTTGGAAACCGTAGTCTTGAGCGCCTCGCGCTTCTCCTTGAGCCAAGACACGCCGACGCAGACGTCCGGGTCGACCGTGGCAGGGGCGTCGCGCTCCTTGAGCCAGGAAACGCCGACGCAGACATCAGGGTCGACGACGGTGCGCTTGGCGGCCTCTTCGCGCTCCTTGAGAACCTTGCCGATGCAGGTTGTCCAGTCGGGGTTGACGGAGCCGTCGTCGCGCTTCCAGGAGACACCAATGCAAATCTTGTCAGGGTCAACGGCGTCGGTCGTGGCGCGGGTGGCAAGCTCGCGCTCCTTGAGAACCTTGCCAATGCACTCGGTCCATTCGGGGTTCACTGCGCCGTCAGCGCGCTTCCACGAAACGCCAATGCAGATCTTGTCGGGGTCGATGGTGCTAGCTGGAGCCGCGAAGGCGGAGGCAGCAAGGACAGCGACGGTGGAAAGAGTGAGAGCAAAACGCATGGTGAGTGAGAGATGGATTTGGAGTAAGTAGCTGTGAGGCTAGTTGGAGGGAGTTACTTAGGCTGGTGTCGCTGAGCGATGCTGAATCGATGGCAGCGTCTCCGCCTTTTATACACGAGAACCAACGAAATGACTGGTGGTGTTCGTTGGTATGTTTTGCTTCTTCAAATCTCTACCTTCAAGCCATCATGTTGTGCGCCACCACACATCCGATATTGCCGTGATCGAGCCGACGGAGTTCTACAAGCTGTCAGTTTCATGTGCTCAGAACGATGTTTACCACTGTGGAGCACTCAACAGTAACGGAGAAAATAGCGGCTTTTGCATATCCAACATGTACGATAAGTCTCATCATTTTCATCGAACTCTTCAGAACCTCTCTATAACCGCCACAAAATGATCGCTAGCTCGGTGTTGTCTGAGGAGGCTATGATAGAGGCCCCTATTCCTTATGATCGCTTTAGCCACCAAGCTGCTGCTCAGTATACAGAAATGTCTTCTATCAAACCTTATGTTACAGGCTCCATGTTATGCTGATTCTTGTCAGTAGCTTTGTACAATCGCTATTTATGATATGTTTCTACCTCCACTCCATTGTCCGCGAGAAACGCTGATGTTTGATCCCATCCACGGCTAAACGGATATGCTAGCGACCAAACCATTGTGACCGCAGTGATTTGTTTTTCCTAGGCAGGTATAATCGTCCCGTTAGCAGCCTGTGTGTCGTAACATTATGACCAAACCCACATCAGCTAATGACTTACGGCTTTTGAAGTGGATACATTGGCATCAAAAGTGCAGTAGCGTTTGGTAAAGGAACAGATCTAGGTTCTCAAATTCTCGACATTGAGCCATAGATAGCCATTATCACCTCTTGTCAAAGGCGAGGTCATTCCTTTTTTCGGCAAAGGAGCCATGCCCACGTCGAGAGCTAAAATATACATTTATTATCTCAAAATAAAGCCAACAAAGCAACGCCTAGTGTGTCCCAGTTTTAGGTTTCTTTGCGGGCCTTCCTGATCCCTGTTGCCCTTGTAGAAGCCTTTTGGATGGCTGTCGAGCACGAGACGTCAATAGAGTCCGTTCATCAAGATTTTCTGCTTCACTATGTAAAGCCTCAATAGCCTCCCAAAACTTGTCGAAAGTGCCCTTGCGGCGAAACAGTTCCCCATTTCCGAGAGCTTGGCGCACATAAACGCGCATCTTATAAGCAGATGTGGCGCGTACTTCCATTGAATATTTGTTCATGGAATACAAAATGAGGCCTAAATATCAAAACATACAACTCCGTCATCAGAATTCAAAGTCTTTTTCAAAAAAAAGTGTGTTTTGACAAACCGAGGTATACAAATTCCACCGGCGCAACACCCTGACGTACGTCCTTCACAACTGCTTTGAGCGCCGGTTTTGTTACGATGTTCTGTAGAGCGTGCAGTGCGTTGCTCACACGTATTTTGACAAGCTCGCGTGAATCTTCCTGGGATGAAAGCCAAGAGGTGACTTTCCCTGTGTCAGGGTCTGCACGTCCCGGATAATGGTCACAGCAGTATGCTAGTTGAGCTATGCACTATCACGTCGACATTGGTTAAATATGTATAACGTAACAAATGGTCAAAAATTCAAAGTTACCTGGAAGGCGTTGCCGCGTGTTGTACGCCATTTGGGCAGGGAAACACTCAACCCACTATCAATAGGAGCATGCTCTTCAACCAGTTGACGGATCCACTCGGCACGGGGGCTGTTGATGGCCTTGAGACGCTCTGAAATAAGACGTTATACCCTTATGGAAAGTACGTGCAAACCAACCGCATACCTGCAACCGTGAGCACCAGACCGCTCTGTACTCGGGAGAATATCTCATGTTCTGTTTCAATGGAGATGTTGCGGTAATCCACTGAGTCGAATATAAGGAGTTAGTAACCGCTGTTAATGAAACCTGGAATGCTGATTCTCCTACCACATGTGAGAGTCGTTTCAGCGAATCTACTTCGGAGGTGATCTGGAAGTCTCCGAGAACGAGTCCTTACGCCTGGCTTTGAGGGTGGAACGGTATAATACCACCGGTTGCCTTTGAGGTCCTTATCTGAAAGCAACAATTGTAAGCACACAACATGTATGGCGTATTCGCCACCTACAAGGAATCTTGGCAACCGATTTGGAGTTAGTGACGTGAATTTAAGACATCTTTTTTGGGAGAAACCACTCACATGTCCGTCTATGAATCGTACTATGGAAGTCAACCTCTAACCATCAAGGCATCGTTCCTCAGTATTGAACCTCCTCGATAGTTTGTCACATACTTGCTTGCCGTCTACACAAACTCGACAGCGTGAGCCTAAGTCCCCCTCGGTTTCTGCAAAGACGATAGGCGGTACCCAGAAACCTCCCAAGAGCGAGTCAATGAGGTTACTTTGGCGTTCATCACTCCAAACAACGTCTGAACGATCGGTCATATAAGGTTTAGTGAGAGTGGCTTTTTCCCTAAAAAGGTGGTGACCCGCCTCTTTGATAAGCGGGATTCAGTTCAATTTTGCCCTCGTATACCAAGCCTGTGACGCAATGACGACGTAATGCTGAGTTTACGAAGTTGCAGTAAGGGATGGCGCGCTCACTATGAAGCGCTTTTGTTGTGAAGGTGCCTATAACCGGCCGGTTGAGAGGCTCAGCGATCGATAAACCATAGGCTTTCGACTCCTGGGTCAAAGACTGTGCCGGAGGTTGCGGCTGAGGCTGTGGTAGAGGCTGCGCCGGAGGCTGTACCGGAGACGACACGTTAGAGTCTGAAAATTCAGAGTCGCTTTCGGACGCCTGTCTTGCGAAATAGTCGCGTTCTTCAGCTGGGGCAGGCGGGGACGAACGCCTGCAAGACATGGGCGAGTTGAGGCCAGTTACGGCCCAGTGGAGGGGAGGGGGAGGTGCTTGTGCGTAACTGGACTCCGATCTGCGCGTCCGTTCTTATTCCTGTGTGCTTTCTAGCCCGAATCGATAGTAGAGACGCAGTATAGATTGTGAACTTTGATATGTCTGTCCCAAAATAATGGCTCCTCCTCGAGGTTGAGGTTCCAGGCGTCTGAGCTCACACCGAAAACGCGGCCAGATATGCAGGGACTGCGTTCCTGTGAGGGCATTCGTCATGTTGTGAGGATTCGAATCTTTGACATGCGGTTGCCAGCTCAAAGAAGTATGTGAACGAGGACCGCCACGTTTTGGAGACCATGAGTTTGCTGCAATCCTCGCTGATTGTTATGTCAGGACACGAGGCTTACGGCGCTCGAGAGAGATAATGGAGCCAATGCCTGGTGAGTGTGGGGTCAAGAGAGTAGCACTCCAGCCTCATCGAAGGGTTCTTAACCTTCACTCGTGCTTCCCAGCACATCTCAGATTCACGCGGGCGAGCAGCTCTGTGTAATCGATGTTAGCTATATTGCCGCTAGTGATCAATACATCGACTCAGGGGCAGATAGTGAGGTGAGTAATATATCCAGAATATGAACGGGTGGTGGAGAACGAAAGCGGAAACGATGGCGGGATGGAAACCATGTATGGGGATAGAGGAAGCAAAAAATCCGCGGAACGACAGAGAGCATAGGTACCGATACAAATACAAAATTATGGCGCCGACTTGCGACTCCAGTCTTTACAGCTGCCGGACCTTCAACAAGAAGAAAAACAAAAATCAGCCACTGTGACCCTGACGCCTCAGGACTGTTCGCCACTCACAGACTGCCGGACCGCCGCCACCTCCCTCGCCGACAGCTCGTTCAGACACCTCGCGACGACGCCCACCGCCGCCTCGGCCTTCTCCCTCTCCCCCTCTTCCGTAATCCTCTCGAGCACGCGCCCGAACCGGTCCGGATGCCAGCGGAGCAGCGCCGCGCGGATCCGGTCCTTCCTCGCCACCTCGGGCGAGTGCAGCGGCGAGAGCAGGAACACGGTCACCGCTTCTGGCGTCACGTCCTCCGCGCTCCCCGGCACGCACTGCACCGGCCACGGCACGTCCTTGAATCGCATCGCCCGCGCGTCGTCGCCGTCCTTCTTCTCCCTCAGCCGCTCCCCGAGTGCGACCCACCCGCGCTCGTACCGTTCCCACGCTTCGCACACCGAACGCTCATCGCGCGCAGCGTCGCGCACTGCCCTGTCCCGCGCCCTCCGCCTACGCGCCTCCTCACCCTCCCCATCTCTACCCGCGCCCTCCGCGCCGACCATGTCGAGCAGCCCGTCGGGGCTCGTGTTGTTGCTCCGCCCCCCGCTGCGCGCGAGCGCCTCTCGCGCCGCCCGACGCGCGTCCGCCATCCGCGCGCTCTCGCTCACCCGGCGCTCTCGTATCCGGCTCTGGATGCGGTCCACCTCAGCTTCGACCGTGCGCGCGCGGTCGACGCGCGGACGGGACATCGCTGCCGCCGACGAAGGCGTCGTCGTCCTCGGCCGCGCGGGGAAGGACATCGACGGCGGCGTGGACGCGGAGAGGTCGGGCGCGCGCCGGCGCGGGGTGTTGGTCGAGGACGACAGAGGAGGCAGTGGGGGCGCGTCTTGCTCGAAGATCGTCGCCTCAGATGGCCGGCGCCGCGGGGTGAAGACGCTCGTCGTGCGCGCGGACACGCGCTGGCGGGACGGGCTCAGGGGCGTCTCGGCCGCGAGCGTGCGGGGCGTACTCGCCGGGGAGGAGGAGACGTTGAGAGAGGTCGTCCGGATGCTGGGGCGGCGGGGGCGAGGGGGCGTAGAGGGGCTGCTGTCGACGTCGGTGCCGCCCTTCGGCGGACGGACCATGTCGGGAGCGTTGTGGAAGGGGACCGGGCTCCGGGAGGCGCGGAGGCGCTGGGGCGAGCTTGCAGAGTCGTTGAGCGCGTCTTCGTCGACGACGGCGTCGCCGAACAGACGCGCGCGGTGGGAGGTCGTGCGTTGGAGGGGTGAGCGGGGAGACAGGACGTCGTTGATGCTCCGGAGCTGGTCGCCGACGCGGGGGTACGTGCGTGGCGTCGTTGTGGCGGCGGGAGGCGACGACGTCGACGATGACGACAGCGTGTGTAGAGACCGCTTTCGCGACAAGTTCCCCTTCTCCTGTGGCTGCTGCTGCTGCTGTTGTTGTTGGCTCTTGACCCATTCTGCGGTCTTGTTGCCGTCTTTTCCATCCGAGCCCAACGGCTTTGGCTCCTCTCGGAGCGGCCGGTCGAGCACCGCGCTCGTCCGTCGGACGCGGGCGCTCGTGCTCAGCGCGCGGAGTCGCGGGGGTGTGTGTGGGGGCGCGGGGCTAGCGCGCGCGGGGAGTGTCGGGGACGGCGGAGGCGCGGGCGACTTGGACGTGCGGAGGGGGAAACGGAGGCCGACTTTGGACGAAGGGAGTTGGAGGTTGTTGCCGCTGCTGTTGCTGTTGACGATGCTGTCGGGGGTTTGCAGGTGGAGAGCTGCAGGCCGAGACGGCAGAGGCGAGACGATGGTTTGGATCATTTATGGTACAAAGAGAAAGAGGAAAACGAGGAGAAAGAGACGAGGAGAAAAATAAAGAATGTGGGCTCTGAGGTGGGGGGGGGG
>JAZHGK010007138.1:0-29902 GCA_037855215.1 Waitea zeae
ATCGCAACTATTTTCCTTGGCCTTGACCAGAATGTAGACTGTAGAAATGGTAATAGTCCATAGTTGATACACTTGCAGTTCAAAAGTTACGCTTTTGGATCATGTGAGGCAAAACGAGGCATGAAGCTACCGAAGCTACTGCTCAAATTAGGGTGTTTCACTCCAGTACATCGACCAAAGAGGGCTGTGCCCAGCCATTTCCTCGCAGGACAAGACTGGACAAGCCTTGGCAAGGTCCCTTAGGCCTTGGCAAGACCCCCCAGAAGTGTGATCCACCAACCGCGATAAAGCGCCCGGAGGCCCTCTTCCTCGATGATGCGCCGACCACAGTCCACCAGACCAATATAGGGGTCGCTGTCAGCACGAAGTCTATTTCATACGTTTAAGATATGTAAGTTGCCGGAGGAGTACCGAGATAGTACGGACGGGGAAACTCACCCGATTACATCTTCGGAATCACCATAATACTCAGCTGGCTCTTCATCCCCATCGACTTCCTGCGCGACTGAGTTGTATTCGGCCGACGCGTGATTGCGTTGAATTGCCAGACTAGAACATGATGTGAGTGAAAAAGGTTCAAGGAAAAAAGAAAGTAGAGTGCCGGGCCGTGCGAACCGTGTGGAGATAACCTCAAGCGGTGTGAGAACGATGGTGCTTGCGAAAGAGACTACGATCCAGAGCGTCGCCTGCCACCACGCAATCGACTCGGGCCGCTCCCCCCGTGCAGGCTTGTAGAAATCACCCATGCCGGCAACACGCAGCAGTGAGTGCAGTATCAACACGACATATGCTATGTGCAAGATCTGGGCCGCGAGCAGACCCGGAGTAGCGTAAATAATCCACGGTCGGCGACGTTCTGTCGGCGTGAGAAGAACACGGAACGCCAACACCGGATTGAAGGCTGGGAGGCGGTACGGTGTAATGATTGACCGGTATGTGATCACCAGAGCTGGTAAACCTAGAAGGGCATAAAAAACGCTATAGATGAATGTTCCTAGTAATGTGTCGATAAAGCCATTACACAAATACACTTAAAAATGAGTATAGACCTACCAATAACGCCGGTTTGGGGAGCGTCATAGCCATGCGTGTTGCTGACACCTGTTACCCCCAGCGCGAAGAAGACGAAGACAAAAACGATGGTGGAAGTGACAAGTGTGGGCACTACAGCAAATTTTGGTTAGCCCGAGAGAGAGAGCTATAAGAACTATTAGACATACTGAGGCCCTTGTAGAGTCCGGGAACTCCCTTTGTAATACGGAAATGAGATGGATATTAGGAAGCAAATGAGGGGCTTACTTCAATACGATAAACCCTCTTCATCATCGCAAAGTAAGAGTTCACAACGGGCCCCGTAAATGGCTGTGCCGCTCCCTCTGCATCGAGCGCTAGGCCTTTTGGGTTGTAACTAGCACGAAAGCGAACCAGCACGCCGGTCAGAGGGACAGTTATTGCGAGCACAGGCAATAAGATAATGGGAAAGAAGAGCAAGTCAAGTAGGGCCATGGTGACTGCAAGAGGAGAAAGGTGCAACAAGTGTGCGTATGCGCAGCAGTCAGATGAGTCGTGAGCTAAATGTAGGTTGTAGAACAGGAGCTGGTTGCGCCGTCGCTGTGCTGCGGCGCCCGAAAGCGGTGTTGTGTAGCGCCTGGGCACGCTAAGTATACTACGGGGCTTGCCGGCCGGCGTCGATGACGCGGCCAGCAAGTCACGCGCGTTGATATTTTCTCTTCCTCTTACCACCACCACCCTAATCCATATTTAGTTTCTACCTGCCGTTGGACATATTTCGACTGTGCTCTTGTAACCCATGTTCCTGAGTGGGTTGAATGGTTGCAACTACCGCTTGCTAGTTGTCGCATAATACACTGTGAAGCTTTTCCAGCTCTGCACACCACAGAATGCTATCGCCACGTTCGGTTTAGATGGACAAATCATTCAACAAAACTTTGCCGAAAATGACACACTGTCCTAAAATTGTTCACCGGTGGATATTGATTTGTAACTCTCATGGCTTCGAGTGTACATGACAAAATCAACGGATCATTCTCAAATCTACGAATGATGGATAAAGAGCTGAGCTCGAACGACTAAACCGTCAACTTGGAGCTACTCGCAGGTAGTCATAGTTGCTTACAAGTAGTCCGATCCGTCAATTATTGTACAAGGCTTTAAAATGACCAACAATATCCCGCTTGATTGGGTTGCATTAGGATTTTTTCATGGTGCGTAATGTCATCTTGGAATGTTTACTGAAGTTGTACTAACCAGCTCTTACAGAGTACTCGTCAATCAGGTTCACATAATCAAATCATTCGTGTCATGGGGGCCCTTATCTGCATTCCGGTTCAGGTCGGCCTCGTTAACTGTCATCTAAAGTCGTAAAGATTTTGGTCTATAGGCTGTGTTTAACGGCGTGTTTTTCTCACATTCCTCTTTCTAGTACATTCTCAATCGGTGGCTTTCATTTTTTCACAAGCAGGGATATTGGTGAGCCCTTTTCCCATTGGTTTTGCTTGTCTGCGTGGTCGGTTTGCAAAGTGTACTGACGAAGTGGCTATTGCGTTAAGGGTTCTCGATTCGTTCCCTTACGCAACGACATCTCCTTTTTGGTTTAAACCTGGTCAGACTCCTTCATCCTCACCCTTTGTCCATTTACGCTTCGTTTGGGCAATTTATTTTCAATGTGTCTATTACTTGGGCACTCCTGAGTAAAAGGTTTGTGAGCAAGGGCATCACGAGTCGATAGTGGTCTTCTTTGTATACCGTTTCATTCATCTATCACTGTACTCGTAAAACGGCGTGAACAAATAGAACGTGCTTGCCCCACCACTTGCTTCGTCACTCTCATCACCTCCCCGCCCCTGCACCTTAGTAAAAGCTGTAGGGTCGATAATAGCTGGGTTCCTGTGTTAACGTCTCCTCTAATAACATCACAAGCCCAAGCAGTAGCGAGTTACATGTCGGGTAACGTTGACGCAGCTGCGAGGGTGAGTAAAAACAAGTTTCATCACCGCCGGCGTCGTCGGTGTCGGGTCGGTGTCTGACGTATTTGCATCTTGACCTCTTACCAGACCGCCGCCTTGAACCAACTTCGCTTCAATCGCAGAGCAAATGCTACAAACTCAGTTCCATCATCGCTCTCAGCCACGCCTATACCAAGCTCGTCACCGCCGTTCTCACCGCCGTTGCCGCCTGCCCAGTCGAGAGACGGAAGTGCGGTACATTCGCACTATTTTCCACCTTCAACACCTTACACAGGAAGAGTTTTGGTGCCAAATTCGAGTCCATTGGGCTCGGGTTCATCGCCTCCACCTTCTTTTCGACATGGAGGGTACGATGGCGCCCAGGCGCCGAACGGCGGAACGAGCGGGTGGGGTCAGCGGAACGCGTCCTTCGTCAACGATCCGCTCAGCGCACCAAGCGGCTTCACCTTAGGCATAAGCGCGTCAGACGCGTCGTTCACGCGTCCACAGTTGTCCGTCGGGCACGCGCTTTCCACTCCAAACAGTATAGCGGACGCAAGCGCGTCACGGAAGCGTGTACGCGAGTCGCCGGGCGAGTTCACAGCACCCGAATCACCACAAGTGCTCCGACCGGGGCAACGTCGGCGCGTCGCAGCGACCACTCTTGGACTATCACCTTCATCATCGGACGAGTCGTTCTCCTCTGACCCCCTTTCGCGAGGTGGGCGTATCATCCGTAGCCGGCCATCGCTCGACCAGTCCACTTCCGATCAATCCGATATTGAGGAGCAAGCGTTCAAACGCTTTCAACTTACGATGCCGCAACACCCACCATATGTTGTCCGTGCAGCGTGGACGGAGTGCGGAAAGGACGTCAAAGCGGCTACAACGCTCTTGCTAGATGAAGCATGGATAGCTAAGTTGTCTGCACCTCCGGCGCCGTCGCCTCGCAAACCTCCACCACCAAAGGAGGAGACCGGCCGCGTCCAGGAGGTAGTTGAGGCATCTCAAGCGGCTCGACAAGCCCAGCGCGAAAAGGGCAAAAAGTCCATGATCTACCAAAACCGACCAGTCGTCGACACGTCCTTTAAGCCCGCTCCAGCCCAACCCCCAACCCCCATTAGGCCCAAGGCTGCTTCTCCAGTTGTCAGTCCAATTATTGCGCCTCGTCGAAAACGCCAGAATGCAACTATTGTGGATTCCGATTCCGATGACGGTTATGCCGACAGCGATGATAGCAGACAGGACAATCAAGATCACGACGAGGACCTGGACGAGGCACGCGCATTTTCTTTCTTTTGTGAGGCAGCACCAGAAGCACTCCAAGAACTCATTGGTAAGGACGCCTCTTGACCTTGCGGCTTCTCTCATAACAGACTGGTTGCATTTTGCTAGGGTGCACATCAGAGCAAGCAGAGAAGATTGTCTCCTTAAGGCCGTTTGACTCGATTGATGACCTAAAAGCCAAGCTCAACCAAGGCAAGAGGAAATCAAACCCTACCGCCCTCACAATGCGCATGTTCTCCGATTGCACTGCCATCTTCGCTGGCTATGGCACCGTCGACGCCGTTCTCGACAACTGCGAGCGCTTAGGGGAGAGTCTCAAGGCTATCGTATCATCTTGGGACAACTCTGAACCTGACAGTAATTTGAAACCAATGGGACTCGATGGTGCACTCAGCATTGTCGCACCCAAGTCATCCGTTGCTTTAACGTCGAAAGACTATCTCACCCAACAACCAGCACTATTATCGGAAGGGATAAAGCTCAAGGACTATCAAATCACTGGTGTTTCATGGCTACGTCTGCTCTACCGTAAGAAGCTCAGCTGTATTCTTGCTGATGAGATGGGTGAGAAACTCTGCTCACTTTCTATTACAAGTATTAATATCGGCGATAGGTTTGGGGAAGACATGCCAAGTAATCAGCTTTTTCGCATCTCTCAAAGAACATGGGAACAAAGGACCGCATCTGATTGTTGTCCCGTGAGTCAACATTACATTGTCCCATAGACTAAGATTTGATCATTATTTCAGTTCATCTACCCTAGAAAATTGGTGTCGTGAGTTCGCGAGGTTTGCCCCTTCGATCTCTGTCCAGACATACTACGCTGGAAAAGAGGAACGCCCATTGCTTCGCCAAACTCTCACGGAAACAAAGCGTTCCGAACATGATGACGGGTGGGAGGTTTTGATAACTACTTACAATCTCGCCCAAGGAGATGAGAAGGATCGTAAGTTCTTCCGGAAGATTGACTGGGAGGTGAGCAATACAATCCCTCCAAAGCTTTCACTATGTTGACGCGAGCGCTAGAGTTGTGTTTTTGATGAAGGCCATGTTCTGAAAAACTTTCAATCTCAACGATATCAGGCGTTGCTGAAATACAAGGCACGGTGGAGATTGCTGCTCACTGGAACACCGCTTCAGAATAACCTTCAGGAGCTAGTGGCGAGTATTCTCTGAACCTGTTTATGGTTATAGTGGCTGACTGTGTACGACGCAGTCGCTGATGAACTTCATCCTTCCGGACCAATTTGCCGACTCCATGGAGTCACTCCGTGCCATCTTCAAAGTGAAGGGAGACTCAAAAGTCACCATGCTGTCCGAGGAACGTGTGTCCCGGGCAAAGAAGATGATGACTCCCTTCGTACTCCGGCGACGGAAGGACCAGGTAACGTGCTGAGGTTTATCATTCCCGGTGTTATTTCTGAATGCGACGGCTAGGTACTGAAAGACCTTCCTAAAAAAGTGGAACGCATCCATTGGTGCGAGATGTCACCTCTGCAGAAATCGATCTATACGGAAGCCTTACAGCGTACACGTAAGACTGTGCTTGAACTAGATGACTCGGCAACAAACAGCGATGCCGCTCCCACGAATGGAAGGACCGGAGGAAAGGGAGGGGCTAAGAAGAAAGGAACAGCAAAACCAAAGGGAAAGGAAAAGATGTACGCCGAGAACAGTTCTAATGTCTTGATGGACCTTCGCAAGGCGGCGCTGCATCCTATGTTGTTCCGAAAGCGCTTCACGGACGATATTCTTACGAGTGTGACTCGGCTGTTGCTCAAGGAGCCTGACTTCAAGAAGCGTGGGGCGGTGTCTGAATACGTGAAGGAAGACATGCAGGTCATGACTGATGCGGAACTTCAAGTGTTCCTCGCTACCTACAAGGTAGAGTACAGTAATCATCTCCGGTTATTGGAGCTAAATGATACCCGTAGTCCACAAAGAAGTACCTTCAAGACGACGCTATATATTTTGATGCCGGAAAAATTTCTGCTTTACTCCACCTTTTGGAAGAATACAAGGCACAAGACCGCCGCGTATTGATCTTCTCACAGGTACGCGCTGTAGAGCGTCTACTTCGCCCGTTACTGACGATCATCTCAGTTTACGCAAGTACTCGATATTCTCCAAGCAGTCTTGAATCTCAAGCAATACAAATATTTGCTTCTGACGGGTGCTACTCAAGTGGATGTTCGGCAATCTTTGGTGGATGAATTTACGGAGGACGAGTCAATATTTGTCTTCTTGCTCTCTACCAAAGCAGGAGGCATGGGTATCAACTTGACAGCTGCCAGCGTGGTAATCATGTGGGTCCTGTTTTGTCAGTATACCGGTTGCTGCTGTGAACTGAATTGGTTGGCTCAGGTTTGACCAGGATTGGAATCCGCACGCCGACCGCCAAGCCCAAGACCGGGCTTACCGCATCGGTCAACAGCGCGACGTGGATGTCGTTAAGCTCATCACACGGGATACGATTGAGGAAGACATGCTTCGATTAGGCGAGACCAAGCTCGCGCTCGATGAGGCTGTCGCCGGTGATGTGGAGGACGCCGGAGCATCTGGCGAGGGTGAGAATGAAAAGCAGATGAAGCGGAGCCTCATGAGCGCATTGAGAAATCAGTTCCTTGCGCAGGGGAGCGGCACGGTAACTCCGAAGGCTGACGCGGAGGGGGATATCGAGATGAAGGAAGCGTAAATTTCTATCAGTGGATAATGTCATTCATATGTTATTTTGTTTGCTTGGATACTTCGTTCTACTCTTCTACGCTATATTTTTATTCACAATTTCTTCTAATCGCTCTGCTTTACTTCATTGCCAACCCACGTATAAGTCGATCCGTACCCGCGCGGAAGTACTCGTTATCGATGCCGTGCTCGCGCGAGTCCATATTCATGAGCGGATTCCGTACGACATATTCCAGAAAGGGGCCGACATAGATCTGACGCAGGACTGCGCGGAGGTTTTCGGAATTTGGATCACTGAGCAAAACAAACTTGTATCCCGATATAGTTTCGTACAAGTGCAAGCGGTAGGTAGAGGTTTTGTAGCTCGTAAATTGCTCATCCCTTCGAAGATGTGTGTCAGTGAGTGATACTTCGCCGGTGTAATGTTCAGAAACCGTACCTGCCAGACAACTTCTTTATCATATTTCTTAGTGAGTAGATTACTCCAAACACCAGCTTGGCCTCTTCGTCGAACGGTAGCGCGTTTGCTCCGGGCGGAGCCAAAGCGTTCTGTTCTCTTTGCGCCCCGGTTTGAAGGAGCGGCGGAGGCGGCGATGCTGGCCTGTCGTCATTGACTGCGACGAGCACGCCAGACGTAGAGTACAACGTGTTGCGCGGGCTTGTATAAGTCGATCCTGGTTCGGCAACGGGTGCGGTGTTGGGCGTCATGACGCGTGAGACGCCAGGGAGGAGGCCGCCCTCTACGGCGGGCTTGGGACGGTTAGTACGTTGCCAGTCTTGGTAATAGACACAAACGCAGTGTCTGTCTAAGAAGTAGTGCTGGTTAGTGTGCGGGTGGGTGCCAACTGGCGTGGAACGCGCCTGTCGTAGATGTAAAGACTGTAAATTGGCATGGCTGAAGTCAAGGGGCCGAGTACCCGCTGTAACGTTTCCAGATGCTACACTAGTACCAAGGTTACTAGATGATCTACTTAGCTCGACAAGTTCATCTAAATCTACATCTAAACAAATAGTATCTTGAGCCTCTCGATGTCATACTTTGAGCTTACTATCACACTAAAATTGATTTTCTCAAGCAACGACAAGAATTGACTAAGTATAGCCTTTTCAAGAACACGGCAACCTGGATGCGGGTCACGTAATTCTCAGACTAGTTCATCACCTGAGTTAGTTCTGGTTCCCACTCCATCTTATTATATTCTCAAATGGTACAGCCCTCTTCTAAGTTGGTATCTACATTATACATATGAAGCTGCGCGTTTAGCGTCAGTAGGAATGTAATCTCCCCTTATATTCACTCACAACCAAACACATCACTCTTTCACTCACGTTCTCTCTCTCTCTCTCTCTCCCTCTCTCTCTGCATCCAAGACAAAACATTCATGATCTGATCCTTAACGCAATCTCATGAACATATTCCACTTACTTAACTCGTCTGACCATCTCTCGGTTGGTGGCTGGCGATTCTGCAAAGAACATGGGCGTGAACTCTGCCACAATTGCAAATTTGACTTCAAGGAATTGAACGAGATGCATGTAGAGAGTCGCATTGAAAAATGGGATACAAACGAACAAATGAATGCCATAGGTTCCATGCGGGTGCGTCAAAAGACGCGCGTCTGGTGATCCCATTGCTCAAAGCATGCACAGGATTGGCATGTCAACCACTTCTTTGACCTATCTGAATATGGGACGTGGACCCGCAGATACGGAGATGAAAGCGAGGTAAAATGCCACAAGCATTCAGCAAATGGTTGTTTGGAGTGCTTTGATTTTTCCCAGCTTCTTCTCAAGGCAGCTGGTATCAAAGTCCCAGAAGAGCTGAACTTGGGAGGGTACGCTTTCCTAACTTGAACTGGCGCACAAGCGGTACTTGGTTGGCTGATAGTTCTCCTTAGAAAAAGCTCTGGTGTGGTATCTCTCGCGAGAGCAAAACCAGGGCGTCTTGTAGAGTCAAATTTCAATACTCGGTGGACAGGACAAGGATTCGCAAAATCTCACAAGATTCCTGAAGGTCACGATCTTGAGCTTAGTTACCCAAACGTTCTGACGTTCGACCAGCTTCCACCCAACGGCAATCCCAGTGGAGAGTGGGCGTACATTGGCACCATCGTTGAGAGCTTGAGTTTCTGGCGTCCCATATATCTTGTTCGCGACGCCGACGGCGTAATTATACTCATCGCCTTCCACATTGATCGCGGAACCCCTTTGGAGCAGGCTTTGAGCCAGATACCGTCGGGATCAATGATGTCTATGCGAAGAGCAACGCAGTACACGTTCATGGACGGACAGGAGGGCTTTCGAATCGAAAACAAGGATCTGGAGGATGTTAAGGTGAGTGTAACATAGAAAGCACAAACTTGGTAAAACTAAAACGCACTTGTACTTTATAGATTTTACCCTGCAGCACGAGGAAATTCATCGCAATCAATGAGGACCTCAAATCCGAGGGAAAGTGCTGTAGAAACTGCGGCAAAGATGGGACGAGACTGCACTGCATTAAATGCAAATCCCCGTACTGTAGCAAGGTTGCTTTTGTTTACATAGCCGGGCTTCGCTTGACTGACGCTTCTGCAGGAATGTCAGCTTGAAGGTATTTATCTGACTTTCTCACAGCGCCTCGCACGTAGTAACAAGACCACCACAGATTGGAAGAAGGAACCAGAGCCGCATAAGAAATTGTGTGCCATCATCGAGCACTTACGGGCCCTCCAGGTTCTCTTCAAGAACAATTGAGTATTTTCGTCCTATCTTGGCCTGAACAAGGTCAAGTCTTATTTTCGCTTATGTCATGTGCAGAACCGAGGTGGGCCTATGAAGATAGCGATTGAAGGCTAAAAAGATGTCGGGCTAAACAAAGAATATGTTGGTAGCAAATAGCGGAACCAGCTTCATCTTGTAGTGTAAAAACAGTTCATGGGGGATGTCCATAAGTAGTTTGACGAGACTGAGCGAAATGGGTCTGGGAGGAAATGGCGGGAGTGGAAGGCAGGCAAGCGCCTGTGCGGCGCGTAAACAAGCGACAACTGGCGTGCACGGTCCTTCTTCACTCCTCACCTTCCCCTCCTCGCCATCCGCCATGCCGACTGAAGGACTCGGCGTGCCAGTAAAGCTCCTCCACGAATCGTTGGGACACATCATCACAGTTGAGCTCAAGACCGGCCAACTCTACCGAGGAAAGCTTGCCGAAGGTGCGTTACGGACGCGCATTTTGCGCCTTCACCGTCCGCGGGGGGCAGGTCGCTTAAATCGTCGTTTCTCTCGTCCTTAGCTGAGGACAACCTCAACATTGCGCTCAAGGATATCACGGTCACTCAGCGCGATGGTCGCGTTTCGCAGCTTGATCAAGTCTATATTCGCGGGAGTATGATTCGTTTCTTCATCGTGCCGGATATGTTGCAAAACGCGCCCATGTACGTCCTCGCCTCTTCACTAACCCTGCGAAAGTGCCAACGCTCTCTCATCTTTAGGTTCAAACGTGTTGGACCAAATGCCATGCGTGGAAGGGGTATTGGCACGGCTCGTGGTCGTGCGACTATTATGCGCGGTACGTACCTCACATATTTAACTGCCCGTGAAATGATACTGACTACTTTTTCAGCTAACGGTATGCATACAAACATAACTGCACTGTTTTATAGCGCTAAAATTCTTCTTTTTCAGCTCGCCGTGGACGTGGTGTTCCTGCTCCTCGTGGTATCCGGCGATGAGAAGCGTAGCTGCTGGTTACATTCGAGAGTTGTAAGCGTGGGGTCCAATGTCATTCTGTTGCTCTCGCATATATATGTATTACATTCAACAAATGATAAACACAGCCCCAACAAAGAACACGTCTACTAATTCTCTTTTCTGTCACTCTGCACAGACGATCGACTAATATGGCAGAACAATTTGAGCCGAGAGTTGTTTTGCTTTTGATAGTTTAGTACATTCGATCTTGTGATAAAAAAGCTGCAGCTCAACTCTTGGTGTAAGAGCTCAGAGCTAAAAGAGAAAAGCCCGTGACTTGCAATTCCGAGTTCCATGCGCCAAACTATTTGTGGGCCCTACCAGCTTGACCAGGTTCCGCTAGTGCCGTGGCTGCTTATCCTTCTTTAGCACACACGCTCGGGTGCATGACGCCGCTGTTTTGATCAACCATACTCCCTCTGCGTGGTTTGCTACCTTCAACTCAACCCAATGAACGGCAGTACTGCTCGAGACGACGCTGATGCCTCAACTCTACGCGGACACCCTACATCAAGAACAGGGTCGGACTCGGACGCCGAGGAATACAATTCTGGGGACTATAGCACACGGATGGAAGAGATCTTCCAAGACGACAACGAGGAAGATGACGACAATCCTCTACACGGCTTTGATACTAATGAAGGTGGCAATGATGACATCGAAGAGGAGGATTTTGTTTACGAGGGGGTGGATACCGTGCCCCAGCGCGCATACCGCGACCAGTTGCGCGACATTCTAGGCTCGGAGCACTCGGAAGAGGACGAGCTACCTTTGGCGTCGACAAGCAATGAGGTCGCGGAAAAAGTCGGCTTGCTCCAACCACCTTCAGTACCAACAATAGCGAGGCACATTATACGGACATCGGTAAGCCCGTACGCTCATTCAAGCATACTTTCCTGGAAATGCTAAAGGGGTTTGCTGTTGTTGTAGAGCGATGCGACGTCTGATACATCACCTTCAACTCCCGTTTTGTCCGAGACTGCATCACCAGCTCAACCCGTTTCGCCAAGGCTACATGGCTCGCCCAGTGGCAGCCTGACTGGCACGCTTGGCCCTTCTCCTGCAAAAGCTACTCGGCCGTCCTTCCTGCATCCTCACATCTCGCGACTGCGCTCATTCACACCACAGACCTCACCCTCGCCCTCAGGGTCAGGTGCCTCAGGAGGCGCAGATACACGTCTGCGAAAGGGAGGGGATGGAGCACTTCTCTCCCCAGGCATGGGACTCTCCGCTTTGAGTGGGACGTCATCTATGTCGCACCTAAACGACCTTCTCGCAGGCACGGTCGGTGCACTCACTGGCCTACCCGAAGTCGAACGAGAGGTGTTCCAGTGGACGCGCCTTAGAGGCGTTGAAGAACACGTCTTCGTACAAAAGGCTGCAAAGGCGAGCGCGGTACTTGGCACGGCGCAGGACGTGGGCGTACCGACGGTTCTTGCAGCGAACGGGCTTATTTGCTTAGGAATGGACAGTGGAAAGGTATACGTCTTTGACTTTAAGCAGGCCCTTAAGTGCATTTGTCACGCCCCCAACATTGGTATGGTCGATTTACTTCCGTTTGCATCGAACGCGACCCTGATTGTCATTCAGCTCGGCCAGTCGGTGCAGTCACTGCTGTTGCGCTATCAAATGATCACACATATATTGCCTCGGGACATTCCTCGGGCTACATCCTATTGTACGACTTGAAGAATCCCACAAGTCCAGCCCGAACTGTCGTACCCACATCCATGTCAATGATTGCATCCGGAAGGCAGGAGGGACATCTTACAGGCTCGCGAATCATTAGCCTCGGTTTTGTCGCAAACAGACACACGGCGATCATCTCTGCAGATGAGAATGGGCTCGCCTTCTACCATAGCCTTGGAAAGGTTCTATTTGTTGAAGCCGCTGATACGCTTCGCATCCTTGGACGGTACCCAGAGAACGAAATGGGTCAGCCCGTTCAGGGCAGCGGGGACATTGCTCAACAGCTCAGCAATGCTAATGGATCCTTCAATCGTGGTAGTTCAAAAAGGAGGCGTCTTCGCGCAACGGCGAATCCGATTTTAGGGATGGGTCCACTTCCGTTGGGCACAGTACAGCATCCAACAGACGCGTATCAGGTCGTTGCAATCCTGACCGCAGCGAAGCTCGTCATTGTCGGCCTTAAGCCCAGCGCGAAGACGTGGTACAGACGACATCGCCAAACTCCTGCCACAGATGGACGCAAACAGCAACAAACACGCTGGAGGGGATGCATGGCGTGGTTTCCAAGTATCCTCGAGCCTGGTGCGGTCCCATCGAAGGGGAGGAACGCCCCACTACCGCCTGCATCGGATCCAGTATTAGCTTATTCATGGGCGGAGAAGATATATCTACTCATAGTAGGGGAACGGAGGGTTAAAGAGAAAGTAAAAAATTCACGCACAGGAAAGGAGTCGGAGATTGAGGTCGGTGTGCTAGCATTTGAAGAGGGGCGGTCTTGGACGGCCGGAGGAAATGTGCTGGCGCTACAGTGGCTGAATGCTAATGTGGGTTCGTTTTGTTTATTCTTCTCGCTAGATGGTTTTTAGGCTGATATAATCGGGATCAGCAAATCGTAATCCTTGTCGGAGGAGCATTCGAGGTGTACGACATTCGCACTGGCCAGCAGATTGAGCGCGCCGGCTTTGACTTGTCGTGGCTAGCTATGCCCCGTCTAGATCACGATCTAAATGGAGCCTTCCACTACACAGGAGCTGTTGATGACGTGTCACATAGTATACGGACATATAAAGGAAAAGTTTTCCTGTTGGTGGGTTTTTTTTCGCTCGCGAGTTCATTTAGCTACTTAAATGCTTCTTTAGGGCCAAGGAGAAATGCGCGTAGGCTCACTTCTAACGTGGGCAGATCGCATCCTTCACTTGGTTGAAAACGGAGACTTTCTCAGTGCCATCGAGCTCACCCGTTCTTATTATACTGGAGAAGCTGAAGGCAACAAGAACGGTCTTCCAGAGGACCCAGTCGCTATGAGAACCGTAGTTGGTACAAGAATGAGGCAGCTAATGTCCGCGTCTGTGTCCTACGCGTTCTCTGAGGACAGGCTGACAGACGCTACTCATTTTACACCGGATGGACGTGGCGTTGATCGGACGATCCTCTTTGAGGATCTTGCGACTACCTGTGCACGAGCATGTATCGCACTGGAGGATTATGACTTTCTATTCGAGGATGTCTTCCAGAATTACGACAACTGGGGTATTGTCCGCATATACCTTCAGCAACTCGAACGCTTTATATTAAACGGGACAATTCGTCATGTTCCTCCTCGGATAACGCAGCGCCTTATTGGCATGCACGAAGATGACAACAATCCCACCCAGGCAGAAACTGTGATTTGGCATATTGCGCCAGATTGCTTAGACATCAACCAGTCCATCAAGTTGTGTCAACGTTTTCGCTTATATGACGCGCTTATCTACGTATATACGCGTGCCATACAGGATTACGTATCGCCTCTGGTGGAATTACTAGGACTTATCCGGCAAGTACAGCAATATCGAAGGGCACGCAGGGAACGTGCAACTACCAAGCATACGGACGAGTCGATTGAGCCCATCGCCATGGACGGATACAAGATCTTCTCCTACCTCGCAGATGCCCTATCAGGGATGACGTATCCGAGTCGAGAGCCAATGCCTGATGAAGAAGCATCCAAGGCCAAGAAAGAGATCTATACCTTCTTATTCTTTGGTCGATCCAGCGTATGGCCCCCAGGAAGCGGGAAACTTGTCTTGACCGCGGATAAGGAGGACGGACCAGAGCCGACATATCCTTACCTGCGTCTCCTTCTACGCTTTGATGCCGAATCCTTCCTCCATGCTTTGGACATCGCCTTTGAGGACGCTTATCTTAACGACGGACACCATGGAATTAGCCGACTCGTCATCGTCAATATTCTTCTCGAAGTTCTAGCCACTCCAGACCTCAGTTCCGCACATATCACACTTGTCAACATCTTCCTCGCGCGTAACGTACCCAAATATCCACAATTCATCCAGATTGCGCCCAGTGCCCTCCATTCAATCCTGATAGCTTTAGTACAGGATCCAGATGAGGACAGTAGGGAAGACCGACAGCTTGCTGCCGAATATCTGTTATCCGCATATACTCCACATCAGAGTGAACAGATCCTTGAACTATTTGAGCAAGCAGGCTTTTATCGCATCCTCCGATCGTGGCACCGACATGAACAACAATGGTCCTCTCTTCTGCTGACGTACGTACATGATCCCGACCTCCGTTCGGCAGAAATGTTCTCCGGCATTGAAGAAACGATTGATGCTGCTTCTCGTCGTGGTAAGAGGCCACTAGAAGAGCTTGTAAGCACTGTATCTGAAGCCCTACCTCGTCTGCTGGAGTCGAACATCAAAGCTACTGCCGCTATGGTGGATAGTCGAATACCGGAACTCCACGAGAAGGCTCTGGAGACTGCATTACTCGGTGACCCAAGCCAACGGTATACGTACCTTCGTTATCTTCTTGCGCCGCCATTACCTGGGCAAGGTCAGGATGATATTGACGACATTGTTCTTCCCTCGTCACCATCTCATCACATCTCGAAAAACGCTTGCCTTGACTTCATAACATTACAATGCCAGTTCGAGCCTCAAGGAGTTAAGGCGACCTTGCAGCACCTTTCTCACGATCGTATCTCTTGGGATGAAGTTGTGAACGCATGTGAAGTCTCTTGTGTCTACGACGCGGCAGTATGGAGCCTTAATCGAGGCCATGGACCGGACGCCGCTATAAAAAAGCTGGGTACCTTGAACGGAAAGATTGCGATGCAAGTGATAGATTCTTTCGATGATGAAATCACCCTCCATTCCAAACTAGAAAGCTTAGACGCATTAATCAAGGAAGGAATTTCTATCTGCCGCACCTTCAGTCATGGAAAAGCCAGGGAGTCTATCGATATTGCGGAGAATTTATGGTTCCAGCTCATGGACTCCCAGATCAAGAACGTGCAGGCTATTTCTAGCGCTGCACCCAGCACACAGGGCGGATCAAACATCGTCAGTCCGTTCCGCACTCTGGTACATGAGACCTTCAGCGCAATGATGAGCGTTACCGGCTCGGATAATATCTCCCTTCCACGGATGTTCAAACGCCTCGTCGATTCTGCAACAGGACAGAACGCTATAAAGGGCACTGCATATACCGAGTTCCGAACAATCTTGACTGGAGTACTTGAGTACTACCGTACTGATGGCGAGATGCTGCTTATCGCAAAGCATCTCGTTGGGCGGGATGTATTCGCTTCCTTGGAGCAATTGACTCAAGAAAGATCCCGAGGATGGTCGTCATCGATGAAGACATGTTCAACTTGCCAAAAACCTATCACCAGTTCTATGGAGCCAACGGCAGGGGATGCAACGAAGGGATTCACCCCGCGCATGGTTGTCACACGGACAGGAGCAATGTATCATGAAGCTTGTCTACCTTCGACTTTGTAGCAATAACATGCATGCTTAGTATTTAAATAATATATAGTTACAGTGCGTAGTGTCTAGCGTCCGTTACCAACGACCCATAAAAGTACATGTGTGTCCGTTTTCATAAGTGTTGTTAAAGATAGAAGTGCGAAGAATATTCGAAGGAAAGATGAATAGTGTGAAATTTAGAAGTTGAACTCAAAGCTGTTATCTTGGGCAAGGGGATCGGAAGACTGTCCCTGCGACCTAGTCAGGTCCCAGTTCAAATACTGGTTTTGATAGTCACGGATTGGAATAGGAGGGGAGCAAATAGGGCTGCTTTCAGCACCAGCTGTATATGGATCGAAAACCGGCGCTACCATCGAAGCAGGAGGGCATGTGAAAGAAGCAGGATATCTTCTCCCTTGTGTAGACTGCGTGCCATCGACAAGCCTGGACAACCCAAACGAAGGTATGGGCTTCACGGCTTGCGAGAGGGTATGTTGGCTCTTCAAGTGTCCACGTGTGTGCAATGATATGTTTGAAGAACCATAGAACGAACGTGCGTCGTCCGGTATGCGTGACTTGCGCGCTCGCTTAGTGGGGGGTTCTTCCAACTCTTCCCGAGCCCGAATACTGGTAGCCGCACGATATGGTTGTCGAGTTAGAGCGCCTCCTGGAACCTCTGGTACAAGACCATAGGCTTGGGGGTGATAGAAGTCGTCAAGATTGGAATCGGAAAATCCAAATTGTGCTTTGGATAGAGTTGACGTATCAACAACCTTCCATGAATGCCTTAGAGGGGTAGAAGTCATTTGCCTGCTCGTCGACCTGGCATTCCTGGATGAATATGGTTGCCCAGAAAGACTACTGTTGTCGTATAAGGTGTAGCTTATCGCATCTGGTGGAGAGTAACCAGAGTTGGTGCCGAGCGACAGGGACGCCCAATCAAATGAGGTCATGGACTCGTAAGCTACTCCCGTCGGCCAGGTAGGCCAATCACCAGAGCCTGAGAACGGTGAAACGGATGACGAAGTAGGATTTGCCTGAGGCATAGTCGGCTGCAGAAGCTGCAGCATGGGTGGCATCGGCGAGTTCATTTCCGAGTCCGACATTGAAATCAACCGCAAGTGTGCATCTGCGTCTGAGCCTGGAAGGGACTCTTTCAAGCTTGCCATCATCTTGTCCGCATGGCTCCAGTGCTTCCTTGCTCGGTCGAGTACCGCAAGCATCGTCTGTACGTCAGCGAGGAGTCCGTCGACGGTAGCTTTTGTACTTGGGGAGGGAGGCTTGATGTCTGCAAGCGCCGCATACTGCTCACGTCCCTTGAGCTCCCACACACACATGAGGGCGACAGCGCCGATCGCGTGTGCGCCTGCAACGAGTACGGGTACATCAGACAGCACCGGTCCAGCGAGTAGTTGGTCTGCGATACGCGCGAACGAATGGGCGGCATTTGTGCAGAGCGCGGAGGCGGGGAACGGGAAGTCCACGTGTGGGTGCCAGTGATCGCGTAGGCACGGAGCGGGCGCCCACGAACATGATGGCGGCATAAATGGCCGGTAGATGTGGATCTGAAGGAGATAATAGGATGTAAAGAGCGTTGCCGACTGCTTCGCAAAGATCTTGTTGTCCATTTTCAGTCCCCAGCGCAGATGCTCTGGTACCTTCTTCACCCAATCCGTAAGCGCAGAGTTGAGCTCGGTAACGACCTTCTCCTTCCATCCGGGTCCGGTGAGGCCGAGAAGAGTCTTCGACTTATCGCTCGCGCCGACGGTGCGAAGAGCAAATGCCAGAATCTGGGAGAGCTTTATCCGGGCGGTGAACGCAGAGACTATGGAAGGCTTTCCCTCCGGCTGTTTGAATGCCAGCTCCGGCCGAAGCTCATTCTCCCAATACTCGTCGTCCACCTCTTCTGGCAATTCAATGTCAAACCTGAAATGAAAGCACGGTAAGCGGCAACTCGCAAGCGAGGTGTTGTCATGGGCACATACTCCTCTTCGCGTGAGCAGCAATCTCTTCCTAAGGAAGCAGAAATCTGCCGATCCTGTACGACGAGAATCCAGAAAGCGCGCTTCCAAAGTTCGCCTTCGACGTCGGGCGTTGTGTTATAGACTTGACGGCGATGTGCTCCGACGTCTTGAGCCTTACGTAAACCGACAGAGACATACAGCCAAGAGGCAGCTTCATACTCTGACCCGTGAAGGTACATGGATAGTAGCTGCAAGAAATTGTCAGCAGCACAAAGTATGGTTTTATATCAAAGACATACGACAAGTGTCTGGATCTCAAATAGGCAAGGAGGTATCACGATGCTCCTACGAGCTTGATGGATTTCTACGCCTGTTTCGAAGAACTTCCAGCCGGCCTTGTGCCAGCGCTTGTCATCGCTTGTTCCTTGTTCTCCAGTACCGCTAGCCCCCTCGTCCTCGGGAAGCACACGCGGGTCGTCGCTCCAACGACTTGCCATCGCAAAGACGCACTGACACAAGCACGCGAACCAGACGTCCCTGTTATGCAACTCCTGCTTCCTCTGCCGCTCGAACGTGGGGCGGTGGAGGAGTGGCCACTGCACGTTCACGTGTTCGAAGAACAGGTCGATCAACGACGCCGCCAGGTCTTCGGGCGGGTTCTCGATCACCGGCAGCGCTGCCGGAGTGGAGATGTGCGCGCCCTCCCAGTCGAGTTCCCACTGCGGCGTTTGCCAGTAGACCTCTCTCGCGTAGGCGTATTGCGAAGAGGCCGACGTGGACGCGATGGACGCCGCTTCGGACGCCGCGTCCGCGTTGGGAAGCGACTGGCGCGCCTCCTCTGCGTAGGCCTCCTTCAGCCGACGCGTGGCGCCGATGAGTTTGTACTGGCTGCTCTTGCCGTGGAAACGTAGCTGGTGGTCTACAACCGCCCCATTGTCGTCGTCTGTGGGCTGCAAGCCGTGCATGGTAAGCCGCTTGATGCCACTGACGAGGGAGAGCTCGCCAATGTCGTCTTCCGACGAAACGAGAGCCGAGCCCTGCGAATCCGTGTCGGAATCTGAGGCACTGTTGCCATCAGCCGTGTCCTCCTTTTTGACGACGGGACGGCGAGCGAGTGGGGAAGAGCTGAGTGCTATCATCGCCTTGGCGGATAAGGAGGACTTCCTGTGAGTCGTCTGAGGCTGGTTGGAGGACTCCTCCTTTGTGGAGTCTTTGTCTTTCCAAGAGTCGCGGATTACGGGGGGCCCCAGCTCTGTATTTAGATCGGCGTCAGGACGCAACTGAAGTGGGTATATCAGTGCCTGAAGCAAAATTAGGACAAACTAACAGCATTTACCCGCATGAGGAGGGATTCCATCTTTTCCATACGGTCTTCGAGAGCGGAGACGTATCTATGAGACGGAAGTACGGACATGTCAACCAATTTAATCAATGTAGGGAGGGAAGAAGGCACCGACGCTTTAGGAGGTCCTCGAGGCTTGGATATCTCCCTAAGAGAGAGCGGTGAGGTCTAGATAAGATTCATAGCAACAAAAAAAAAAAAAAGGGTTCAAGTAGCACGCACACGTAACTGCACTTCTGGCCGCCTTGTTTACAGTTTGTACAAATGTGGTCCTTTGTGCTGGGGCCATCACACTTGGTCTTGCGCTTGCGGCAGTGGTCGCATGCACGGTCGACCTGTCGCTTGCGGCTGACGGCGATGTGTTGGCCGTAGTATGCGTCGGAGTAGTACTGCGCCTGCGCGTCCGAGTCTGCGAGCTCAAAGCCAGAGGAATAGTAACTCGTGGAGGGGTAATAGTCGAGGCTCTGCATGGGTTGAGAAGCGAAGGATAGCGAATCGAAAGCAGGAAAGCAAGCAATTTAGAGAATTGAGCTGCAGATGGGCCGGTTCAAAGATCGGAATTCAGAGTGAGGTGTGTTCACGGTGTAGGCAGCAGAAAGGCCAAAAGGTAGGGCTGAGAATGCGGCGGTAGTGAAGTGGTGGTGGAAGACTAAGAGGAACTGTGGCCTTGGTCCTTCGGCCGCCGGGAGAATCAGCTCGCTTACCCAGGTCCTCGCACTATTCAACGGAAGGACTCTGCCGGCTAAAACTTGCAAGCCTTCGCCCTGACTTTCATAACCATTGGTACATAGCCTCCTCAACAGCTTTACGACCTCGACTATGAACACACTGCTGCGGACGGGCCGTCTACTCGGGGCATCCAAAACTCAGATACGTTTTGCCAAAATGGGTCTGAGGATGTCGGTGCCTTTGAAGCGCGGGATGTCTTCGCCAAGCTCATATGACCGCCCCGGACCGCCCCGTTTGCCATCGGCCGAGCAGGCGGAGTTCGAGGAACTCGTGAAGCGGGCGGAAGAGTCGCCAGGGGTCGTCCATCCCGACGCTCGCCAGCCACTTGCCCCCGAATTCGAGGGTGACGTCAACCCGACCACCGGCGAGCGTGGTGGACCCAAACGAGAGCCAGTGCGGAGGTGGAACGAAGGAGACTGGAGCTACAAGGGGCGCGTGTCCGACTTCTGAGCGGAAACTTTGGCCCAAGTCGCAGACAAGGCGTCTGTCTGCGCTCTCAGCGATTGGTGCGTATTTTCAAACGAGTTTGCCACCCCCGTTGTGGAGACTCATTGCCCACGCAGCAGACATCGACCCTACATTCATCTATATTCGCAGTGCTTTGTAATCCAAGTTGCCCGCCGCCCCACAATTAATTTGTCTATTTTCCACCTCCATTTATGAACGCGATTTGGTCTGCATGACCTCATCATCTGATGGTAGATCTATGCCCCAGAAAACGCACGGGCTTCCGGGAACAATAAAGTCTTTAGGCAACCCACATACGATGCTGCCTCCAACTCGGGCTGCGCCTTCAATGCTTCCTCTCGGCAACGCTTTGTTTACGCAAAGTGTCGATCAAGTTCGTCGATGCTGTTTGCCAAATACACGAGGCCCATTACCGGGGGAGTAAGTTGTTTAATGCCTTACGTGCTCTTCGCTCTTCTAGTTGATCACTTGCATCACTTCAAGTGGTCCAGATGGTTCATAGTTTGGTTGCGACTATCCAGCAATGAGCCCTTGAGTATCTGGGTCATCAACAACACGAGCCACCTACACACGTCTCCCGATCAGAACCTCTCTGCCTATGCTAATAGTAGATTTTTGATGGGGCGGCTCGGAGGGTGCACAGCTCACGGGCACTGCATACCCTAAAGCTCATCATTTGCCTCAATACTAAAAGCTGTCATCGTAATTCGTCAGGTATGTCAACCAAGCTGACGATTTGTTGCAGCCGCCATGATATCACAAGGGAACTAGTTGGTTCGAGTGACTGCCCACCTTCGACTGTGGAAACGTTCATAGTGGCAAGTAGGCTTGGCTGGCGGCTTGTCTATCGTGGGCGTAGAGGGAAACGCAACCACACGCAAACCACTGTATGAAACTTCCGGTTCGTGTTCAAGAACAAGTCAAGAAGCTTTTCATTGTGACGAAACACTTGGACAGCTGCCTAGTCTTACATGCAGAAACGTGAGCCAATATCATCTTATCTTTTCGATCAACTTCGATATCTTCATCATGTGTTGTGTCGAGCTCGGCCTGTCTAAAGCTTAGGGCCTGATCCGTTCTCGGAGGCGACGCATTCAACGCGTGCTGAAATCTTGTGATAGAGGATGTCTGAGCGGTCTTCATTGAACACGTCAATGCCTAGCACCTATGAGACGAACGGTGATCAGCATGTCTCTAACAAAGTAGTTGTGCTTGGAGACTTGTTCACCAAAATATCATTCGTCTTGAGCTCCTTAGGCGCCGACTCGAAGGATTCTTCACTCAAACGCTCTCCGTTGACATACGTTCCGTTGATACTCTTTGTATCCTTGAGGAATATCTGCCACCGTCACCGACTGTCATCAATACTCCAACGCTACACTGCCGAAGTATTTATACGCACTTTGTCATCCTCAGCCCATAATTCCGCATGTGCACGTGACATGGTCTTCGACGGGAACCAGCCATTGTCGGCTTCGTCGCGCTTCTCATTTTTATCATCTGGGCGAGGCGCGACGTCGATGGCGTCGGGCGAGACGCTGGGACAGGTCGTGCGGCCAATCACGACGCGATTGCCTGGCGACAGCCGCAGCGACTTGGGAGCAAATGGCGCCGTGTCTTCTGCGTTTGCCGAGACCGGACGAAGGAGAAGAGTGGGAACAGTGTTCATAGTTCGTGACGGTTGGAGGACGCAGGTGAAAGTCGAGCTGGTTTAGGCCTGTACTTGGACGATGTGTATGTGTGCAATAAATGTATCCTACTGCAGAGTTTATATGCTTTGCTTGAGCTACTGCGTACGCAGTCAGTGACTCGATGCTCGAACGCAGGGACCAGCGTAGAAATGTCGCTCTCAAGTTCTGTAGCGTCGATGCTTGAGTCAAGTTGAGCAACTGCGGACAGTACTTTTTGGGCATCTGCCATAGAGTTAGAAGAGATGTACATCACAGGCAACGATAGAGCTTTGACACGATACTCGTCATCAACGCCGTTCGCGGTCTAATCACACTATATCCTTAATATTCGAGTGATTTTGCTTATCAAAATTAAAGTTTGAGCATAAGCAAGTAGCTAAGTACCAGCAAACTGGCACATATTTGTTTAAACTATACATATAGCGAACACTTCAAGCCTGATGCAGACAGCGGGATAGGTGCTGGCTAGAACATATCAACGAGGGACTGTTCGGACTTGTCACCCTTAGCCGCGCTAAGCCATCCGGGAACCTTGGTCACCCAGGTCTTGCGGTCCAGGCCTTTCTCACGAGTCTGGGCGCACCTTTCATCCCTGCAACCACACTCGGAACGAACTTCACCCCTGCATCCACTTGCAAACTGACCTAACCCGTTCGAATCGTCGTACAACAACATGGTGAAACATGTTTGTTAGAGGTTACTCGCTTTTGTCTCACCTTGGAATTCGCCTGAAAGGCACCACGAGGCCTGTCAGCTGAGGAGAAGCGCGTGAAGCTGTTGGAAATATTTCATGAAACAGTGCGCCTCGACTGGGTTCATCGCCAAATTTGAAGCTGAACTCACTGTATGCGCAGAAAGACTTCTATCAAGTAGTTGGTCTTGTGTGATACGTTCAGAAATGATGCTCACTAGGGTCCATCAGTTAAAGGAGTTGGAGAAGCTGGGACCAAAAATGAAAGGGATTGGTGAGCACTTTGTTATTTTTGGCGATATTGAAGCACTGTTCACCAAAACGATAGTGTCGCAATCGGTCAAGGACGTATTACAGTCCTTAGTCGGTACGCTTGCTTCTAGTCGACACTGTCAGACAATCACATTGACGATCTCGCAGACGACGGCCTTGTTCAAACCGACAAAGTTGGCTCATCGAATTGTATGGGAGCCATAAGTGGTGGCAGCCCTTTCGCATGCTCATCTCATCTCAACAGTCTTCTGGAGCTTTCCATCGCAACACGGCGCGACTGTGAGCTCTGATATGTTTTCTAGAAGTGCAACAAGGCACATATATGCTCCCTGTTGTAGATTCAAAATCGATGGAAGACCGCAGAAGACGCACGCGACACACACCGCGCTCGGTTGGCCGATCTTCAGGCGATGGTCGAAGCTGAGAAAGAGTCTAGGCCCGAAAGTGTGCGTGGTCTTGTCGCATGTCTATTTTTGGCTCGAATCTTTGTGTCGTCTAGGAATCCCGTGACAGGGCCCTGACCGAGCTGGCCTCCCTGGAGAATGAAATCGTGCGTCTGGAGGAAGAGCTTGCGAATTACGGAGCGTGCAATCCTGTGAAACTCAAGGAACACCAGCGCGCGGTGGTCTTGTCGAAGGAAGCTGCAGTGAGGTGGACCGGTATGTTCCCTGCAGATCACCTTCTTGTTCATGATCCTCCGCGATTGCTGAAGTTGACATCTGTTGTTTGCCGTACTCACTGACTTCTCCGGATAATCGATCACTCATAGACAACTACCTCGTCCTCATGTCCTACTTCACTCGGGAACGTGGCGTTGACCCTGCGGATGTGCGCAACTATCTGGGTGTGGATGAAGATTACGAAGATCTCGTCGTCGACTGACGCGTTGAATACATGTGGTATTTGGTCTGTTTCATCGCGTAACAAGTGCATGAACGGCACAATACCATACCAGCGTGTTTCATGTGTGTTGTAACTATTGTACAAATTGCGGACAAACCCATTATTGATTACGTTCAGAATCTCGAAGGTGTGGGTAGAGCGCTTCGGAGTGGAGGGAGGGGGAAAGTCACCAGCAGGAGCTAGCTGACCGAGAATTTCGATACATGACCTCCGGAAAGGCACCAAAGCCGAACTCATAAACAAGTCACCCGAAGACCTGGGATTTAGAGGCGGGCTAGCGACCACGATCAGCGAGAAGCTGGGACCCGCGCGAGTCGGCCCTGAAATTTTGGAATGGTGTGACGGATATAACTCCCAGGTACCTCGCATCCCCCGTTCTTTTACAGCACTCTTTCACAAGTACAAGACTCTTGGCCACAACATAGTGTGTCGAAGGGTTGTGCGCCGAGAGTTTGAGAGAATGCTGCCAACGAAGAAAAGAGCTGGGCGCTGGAGGGGTCAGACTCGGTGCCATGTGCCAATGGTGTGGCGGCACCGCGGACGTTTGGGGATTTTGTTGGAGGATGAAAGTAGTCAAGTCAACGGGGCATACTTATTGTTAGACATTCCTCAACTCGTGGGGAATGCATTAATGTGCGACAAAAACATCTTGTTCGTGATTTGTTGCGCGAGCGAGATCATTTACACAGACCGCTACCAAAGCCAAAGCGTGGCCATAAGTTTAACAGGAAGCGTGGGTGCTGTCACAGGTGCCATAATTAGCCCAAGCATTACTATATGTGGATTGCTCCTAACGACCAGTGCCAAGGCTCGGTTGGTATGTCCACCCGATGCGGGCTACAAGAATTCACAGTATTTTTGTGAGTGCACTAGCATTCACAACCTATACACAAAATAAACCACACAACTTCAAATGCCCGAATCGTGCCTGAAATGGCCAGCGCGTCAAGGGATGAGGAGCCTTGGCCGTCAGGGAATGATTGAGGTCGGAGGCACGCTTAAGCGGCGTGTGTTCGCCTAAGAAGTGTTCTGTCACGTGGCGTGACAGGGCTGTTAAGGCCGGGATCCGGGTATAAATAAGTTGCTCGCTGCGTTGGCAACATCCCTCATTCCTTCCTCCCTTTCTTCCACGTCGTCGCCTCGTCGTCGCCCTCGTTCCGTCGCCGTTTCACTCGTTCAATAAGACCTTTTTCTAATACCCACACTTAGCAACCTACACTCGCTTAACCCCCCAACAATGTCCCGCCTCTTCACCCTCCTCACAGCTGCGGCTGTCATCTCTGGCGCCAACGCCTCTCTCGATGGACACGCTGCGCGGGCCATGCCCACGCCGCCTCCCGGCCACGTTCGCCACGCCAAGCGTCAAGAGGCTACCTCCACCAGCCTGCTCAACTGGCCTGCCACACCACTCAACCAGCTCAGCTTCCCCAAGCCGACCGATGCGCCCTACCAGGTCTACCCGCCCACCGGTCCTCAGTTTGAGCGTGGCCCTCAGACTGGCTACAACATTTGCAACTCGACCACCGAAGGTCAGACGTCCATGTGCCAGACGTCCTACTTCAACGGCCCCGATGGTAAGTTTATCTTCTGGTTAGATAGAATCGTTACTTAACCTACATCTCATCAGATTTCTGCCTCTGGGCACCCGACAAGTCCAACTCTCTTATCGCCAACACCGAAGGCGAAGTCGTTTCCTTCTGCTCCAAGAAGGGCCATGGTACTCGTCAAATTCCTGACGGTGCCATCAAGGGCATGCAAGTCCTCAAGCACGAGGAGTACTGGATGATCACCGGTATGATCGACCAGCCGAAGCTCAACATTCAGGATGGTGACTTTGGAGGAGAGCTTGACTCTGGAGGACAGGATGGGGTAAGTCGTAATTGTCTCTGTTTATTGCAATCATTCTGACTTTACCCCAGCGCGGCAACCCCATTGGTGGTCTTGTGTACGGCACCGTCTTCAACTCCGAAGGTGGCCCCAACCAGATCCAGTGGTGGACAGAGTTCATTGGTTCCAACCACTTCTGCATCAAGGTGTGCAACCCTACGTCGAAGAACCAGGCCGGTTACTGCCAGCACACTCTTGATCGTATTGGTCTCGCATACAACTGCCCTTCCAAGTACACCATTGGCGCCGGCTACAAGGATGGCGAGTTCGAGGTCTGTGATACCGCTCCTATGGACATCCCTGGCGTCTACGTCGAGAACGGTGTCACCATGTCCTACGCTCAGCCCCCCGAGTCTGAGGGCCCCATCACCACCGTCCCTTACACCCCGACTGCACCTGCCTCTTCTAACTGCGTGACCTCGGCCTCGTCTGCTCTCTTCTCTGGACAGCCCACCGTCACTGCGGGTGCGTCATCGTCGGCTTCAGTAACGCAGTCTGGTTCTGGCTCTGCGTCAGCCACTGGCTCGGCCTCAAAGTCCGGTTCGCACTCGAGCGCTGCTGGATCGGCTTCACGCAGCGGCTCTGCCGCCGCTGCGTCGGCCACCCAGTCTGGCGATGCTAACGCCGCGGGCCGCACCATGATCTCCACCGGTGCTCTCGCCGTTGTTGCCGTTGTTGCGGCTGCCCTTTTCTAAAGTAGTTGCATGTAGCGCGTTTTTGGGTATTGAGACATTCATGGACTTTAGTTTACTCATCTACTCTGCGTTTGTTGTTTGTCGCTAGTGCTACGTGCCTAGCGAATGATTCTGTCATGTTCATGGACGTTAGTCGCTTTGCTAGCTGGTGAGCTTGGGTCAATGCAACAGACGGTTTCGGGATATATACCGCTTGGTTACGATTTCTCCTAATAGAGTTTCTTTTTCTCAACACAACGACTAACGCTCTGCTTCAAGCTTTAAGAAGTTCCTTTTAAGTAAGAATGAGTTTTTTTAATACTAGGTTTGTTATTCCGTTTGAATTTGATGGGAAACATGTACTGAAGATTATCAGTACGGCTTTTGGCATCCGAGGTGAGCGTTATGGAGTTTCAGTAACTCGCTCGCAACGGAGTGGCTCGCGGGTTACGGGACTAGTGTCACGTGCCGGCTGCGACTTTCACAACTTCTGCTTACCGGCGACAGCTCAAGGCGTTTGGGCTATTTCGCACGTTTCTCAATATCCACCCACCCAACGCCTGGGCCAGAAGGTTCGTGCCAGGGGATGATTCCAGCTCGACCTTGATCCACCCAAACCGCGGAACCTTTCCGGCCGTGCTGCATATTATGAGGTTTCGTTCGTAGCTTAGTGCGTGTAGTAAATAGTTTAGCGATCGACAGAATGAGTTGCAAAAAAAAAAACTGGATAGGTCATAGAAGGTATATATAGACACTGTGTGCTTAAGCATTAATCAAATATTCTACATATCGAGTACGTATAGTACATACCCCTCGTTTCACTTGTGCCTCGGGTAATATTCAAACAAGCGGGTTAGGCAGGATCGATGATCGATGAGAGATCTTACACGTTTATACACACACCAGATGCTTGCGGAGCTATTTGCTCTAGGGCAGGGGCGTTGCCTCTTCCTTTCGAGCAGTACACCAGATCTTTCATTATTGGTTTTCCCGCTCAAAACACGCATTTAGTACTAACGTTGAGCTCTCAGGCGGCGTTACCATCATTAACCCTGGAGCTTGCTGTATGATGCTGAGTATAAGTATACCGATGCCGCTAGGCCACGTCAGCGAGTCTAGTAGCTCTCGGCAGGTCGTCGAGGCTATAAAATAGCGTTCTCTATTCCTCGTGATACAGCAGCAACTCCTATGAACTATGTCTTCTAAAATCTGGTTGAGTAAGTTTGCTATTATCATTTTCTCCGACCTGGTCTACTTTTACTACGTTTTCCACCTCCAGTCACCGGTGCTGCTACAGGGATTGGCTTCGCCACAGCCGAGTCTGCTCTCGCGCATGGTGACGCCGTCGTCGGGACCGTCAACCGCAATCGCAGCGAACGCATCCAGGCCCTCGCCGCACGCTACCCGGACAAGCTGCACATCGTCACCGCGGACGTGTCGAAGAAGGAGGACGTCGCACGCTTATTTGGGTACGTGCAGAAGGAGTTTGGCCGGCTCGACGTCGTCAGCAACAATGCGGCCATCGGTGACCCGCGCACAGAGGTCGAGTCCTTCCCTGAGGAGACCGCGCGCAGGATTTTCGACGTAAACTTTTGGGGAGCCCTCTACGTCACAAAGGAGGCGCTGCGGTTCTTCCGGGAGGTCAACCCGCCCGGCGAAGGTGGGCGTCTGCTGCAAATAAGCTCAGGCGCGGGGATTCTTTCGCCACCTTTGGCAGGCATATATGCTGCAAGGTGAGCTTTTGGTTCTTTTCGTCGCCCACAATGGCACTAAGTATTTCGGCCACGTAGTAAACATGGTGTGTGCTGCTCTGTCGAGCTCTAACATAATCTGATTTTTCTTAAACAAGCACTCGAGGCGCTCAGCGAGTCCTTGGCAGCAGAGATATTGCCTGAATGGAATATAAAGGCGAGAGCGCACTTCTAGATTCGCTACGGCCAAAGCATTCTGACCGCCACATCTGGCTCGTAGGTCTCCATCGTGGAATTCGGCGCATTTTCTACCGAAGGCGCGCAGAACATGATAGACAACCCACGTCTACCACCACTTGCCGCTTATGCAGATGAAAATGGTGCCCCGAAGAACAAAAACATGTTACTGGATATGATCCCGCATTTTAACAGCCCTGCCAAGGGTGGAGAAGCCCTCTGGAGACTCTCACGCGAGCCGGAGCCACCATTGCGCCTGCCGCTGGGAAAGGAGGTGGTCATGTTCATGAAGATGTGGGCGGAGCAGTTGATCAAGAGTATCGATGACAATGCGTCTTGGTCGGAGGATCTAAAAGCATAATAGGGTCGACTTGTGAGTGCGACGTGAAGCAGTTCTCTCATGTACGATGGCACGGATCTTGGCGGATCGAGCGTTAACAATAGCATCTGTTTGAAAGCTTAAATATCTTTTGTCGAAAGTATGGTCATCAAGGTCGTATGGCAAAATGCAGTTGCTTGTGGGAGAGGCATACCAAAGGGGACCGTAGGAGCTTCTAGCCTAGCAGCACATCCTCCACGGTTACGTGAGGGTTCTCCTCGATAATAGGGTTGAGAGAAGGAGCACGAGACAACAACTTGAGGGGGAGCGAATGAGCGGCGACTTTGCGAGGGCGGGTGAGGATGCGGAAGAAGAAAGAGGCGTGGGCTGAGGGTGTTGGCCGCGGTGCACGTTTCCGGTTGACGTTCGCGTTGGGCCGCAACCCTTCAAGTCGCCAGTGACGGGCGACCCTGCTGTCTCGAGGGGGCAACGCCACCGTCTAGGGAAAGCCAACCACAACCAGAGTTGGCGTATGGAGTCCTTCGCTATGCGTTGTTGGGGCAAGGTGTGCATACGTCGCTGTGTCAGGCGTGCCGAAGCAGGACACACTGTCGCGCGCTTGGTGCGTACGCGTAGGTAATTTGGCTGGCTCGATGTCGTCAACAGCAATACTCGGGCGATTGACCAGAGGTCAAGTCTTTCTCAGAAGCACGCCGTGCACAGACAATTCGATTCGAACTGATCTTTGGATGCGCTGTATGTCGCGGAGCGGGAGGTCGCTGCGGAGGCCGGCTCATACGGCGAGGGCGGAAGTCTATTGTCGATCAGCTCAGCCTGTGCGGGTATGATTTCGTCATTGTCTGAGACCGATTATTGAGCACGCATTATGCAAGGTTACTAGCCTGTGAAACGTTTTTTTTTT
>JAZHGK010007141.1:0-27652 GCA_037855215.1 Waitea zeae
AAAAAAAAAATGAATTCGTCGGTCAGTAACGGGCGGCAAAAGGGGGAAAGACCACAGAGCCGCTCTCAAATGAATCGCCGCGTCACTCTAGCCAAGCCAAGGGTCGCTTCGCGTCGTTTTGAGCCAATCGCAAGGGGGAGTGGGGCGCCGAGAGGGAACGAAACGCACTCACGTATTCGGAAGCTTCCTGCACGTTTCCCTTTCGCTGTCGATCCGTATAAGCGAAAAGCGGGGCAAGGTACGCGGGTGGAGGGAGGCCAAGGGTTGGGGGTGATGAGGGTCGTGAGCCAAGGGAGTGGTGACTCCAAAAATGGACCAAGGGGCGGAACGACGGCAAAGGACGGGAGGGGAGGGGGGCGTACCTCGAGAGCGAAGATGGCGGTGCGTTCTCGTATTCCCAAACGCTTCAACTGCGCGACGTCTGCCTCAGAAACGGTTGGCATGATAATTTCCGGAGACGATAACGATAAAGAAAAGAAAATGATTGGATATAAAGAGAGAGACGGTTACGGACAGATTTTTTGTGTGACCGACCGAGGAGGGAAGAACTGCCTCTCCCGCTTTGGTTCACTAGATCAACAGCGCCAAGAACGGGTGCCGTAAGCGCAGAACGGGCGGAAATGTATATATACGGATCGTGCAATCGGAGCAGGCGCCGCAACAGAAGGCTTTTCGAATGGCAACCGGCTCGTACGCGTGTGTGCTGTGGTGCACAGGCGGCAATTGGGCCTCCGACGACGATGATGATGAGAGAGAAAAAGGAAGAAAAGCGGATAAAATCTCTCCTCGGCCGTGGAGTGGGGCCTGTGGGATAATGAGAGCGCTGACAAGTGAGGGGGGGGGAGGCACGGCGGGGAGAGTCGCACGAGTCGGGCCACTTCTCCCTGAGATCCGGCGCGAGTACTGTTCACACACGCGCACACAAACTTCAGTCTCGTGCCTCTCTCTTCCCCATCACTGACACGCACGTCCAACCCCTGCACATGTGCCTCAAGGGTAGAACCTACACTCGTACCAACTGTACTCCATTCGCGGGGCAAGTTGACGTATTCGTAACTGATCGTCAACAGGCCAAGCCTACTGTGATGAAAAAACTGGACTCGTGTGTGAACCACTCGCAAATGAAATCCAAACATATCAAACATGAGCGCCTGGGCAATACCATTGTACCAGCGTATAGCGGTCTGGAGCGCCCGGGTCGTTGCGTCAGTGCTCGTGCGAGGCAGCTCGCTTCAAAATGAAGGAACAGATTTTCGTGGTCGACGACCTAGGCACACAAAATGCCCGAATAGGTATCGGCCACAGCGGAACACACTGGCATTCACGCGCCGGTTGGCACATAGCCCCGGATCATCCTCCTTGGACATGCCCAAATACTCGACCCATCCCAGTCGCCCGTCGTGCTTTTTCTTTTTTTGAAGAGGGTTGAGCCTTTTTGCGACAAGTTCGCCGAGTCCAAGTTTGAGCTGCTGATCGTTTTGCTGTCACAAAGTGAAAGGGCCAAGAGCACAAACTTTCGAGTCTTTGCCGGCGACTAGAGTGAACGTTTGGACACCCAGAAAGTCGGTCTGGTGACCAGTATCAACGCATGAATGTTCAGCAACCTTCAAGGACTTTGAAGTCGAAAATGATGATGATCTGGGGATCACCCACGCCGCTCACAGATCTTTTCGCACGTTCAAACTTCAACTGTGGTTCGAAGCAACAAAGGTTCATCCGCAGTTCCGTTAAAGAAGGCGGCCCGTGGCAGACCTAAAGATAGGTTCAGCGCGTCTCAAGTGGCGAAACATCGAAACCGCAGCCGCCCCTCGCCCGCAGCACAAGCCGGCGCCAGCTTTCGAACCGCATCCGCTTTGTGTGTACCCGAGTCCATGGGTGATCCCCCCGACTGTATGCCAACGCAAAGCAAAACCGCATGATCGTCCGCAGCCGCCACAGTCCCCACCTCTTTGATTTCTGCGCACTACCGTCCGTACGAAAGACCAGAAGAGAAAAAAACAAGGCGACATGGTCGGCATAGCTACGTCTGCGTATGCGCAGCGTCGAGGACGACCAACCAAGGACTGAACACACTGCACAGTGCAAGCTCAGGCGGTCTCCCTGACACTTATTTAAGGCTCGCGTTTTGTTGTATAGATTATCAACAACCAAACCAAATCCATTCTTGACCATCTATCGCTCTCACACCTGATAACCATGTCTGCGCTCACTCCTCCGCAAGCTCCGCCGAAATGGACACATTCGGCTGAGGAGATCCTGTCGGGAACGAAAGCGGCGATTGAGCAGAGTCGCAAAGGCTACGACAAGATCGCGGCTATCAAGCCTGAAGACGCGACGTTTGAATCGGTATATCGTATAGATCTAGGGCGTCGCCATCTTTCAAACTCATCGTGGCTGACCCATCGACCTAGGTTTTTGTGCGCTCCCTATCCTAAACTGAGCTCGCTAGTCTCAGCCCTGACCTTTTTTTTCTTCGTGATTGCGACAGGCCGCTCTCGATAAGATCGACGCCGATTTCTTCGACGTCGTCTACACCCTCGGCTTCTATGCCCAGGTCCACCCAGACGAAGCCGTCCGCAACGCCGCGAACGAGGCCGAGGTCCTGCACAGGCAGTACAAAGTCGAGGCTGACGCGCGCGTCGACGTCTTTCGCGTGAAGCAGGCGGCCGTCAAGTCGATCGAGCACTCGGGAGAGGAACTCGGCCCGGAAGAGAAGAGGCTCGTGGAGAAGTCGATGCTGGACGGCAAGCAGAACGGGCTGGATTTGGATGAAGAGAAGCGGAGCGAGCTGAAAGAGCTGAAGAAGGAACTGGAGGCGTCCAAGAGCGAGTTCATGGTAAGTGGCTTCTGTTCGCTTTTTGCTATCCACTGAACGCTGTGGGTCTTCCATTTCTTGACAAAAGAAAAACGCAAATGAGGAAAAGGTTGGTTTAAAGAAATACAATTTGACATGGGGGAGTGCTTAACACAAATGATAGGGATACTTGACATTCAGTAACGAGGAGCTCGACGGCCTGCCCGAGGACGTCATCGCGGGCTACGAGAAAGTTGACGGCGGAATGCACAAGGTTTCATTCCAGACAGTGGACAAGGATCCCATCGTGCGTCTGCTTTCTTGCCTCAAAATCCCCAAACCTGACGCCGACCTCCCCGTCAGATGATGTTCGCCAAGGACTCTGATGTTCGTAAACGTATGTTCGAAGCTTCTGAAGGCTGTCTTCAGCAGAACGTTCCCATCCTCGAGAGGATCCTCGATCTGCGCACGCGAATTGCAAAGTTGGTCGGATACAAGACATGGGCCGATTATTCGACTGCCACCAAGATGGCGAAGAACGGCCAGGCCGTCGAAGATGTACGCATTCGCCCCACTCTCTCACTGTTGAAATTAGATAATTGAACGTGGCTTGTTTGCTTTCACAGTTCCTTGCAGATCTTGAAACGCGTCTCCGCCCACTTGGAGAGAAGGAAATCGCCGAAACACTCGCCGTCAAGAAGCAGATGTGCGCGGAACAGAACACCCCCTTTGACGAACATGTCTACTCTCATGAAAGGGGCTACTTGGGCCAGCTCAGAGTTGAGAAGAAATTGTCCTTTGATTCCAAGGTCGTCCGGGAATACTTCCCTGTTGACCACGTCGTGAAGACTACATTCGAGATATATCAGAACCTGTTCGAAGTCGAATTCGTCAAAGTCGAAGACACGTTATGGCACAAGGATGTGCAGCAGTACGCCATGTGGCGCAAGGACGCAAAAGACGAGCAGGGATTCTTGGGCTGGTGCTATATTGACATCTACGCCCGCCGTGCGTCCGCTTCGCTTTCTTCTCTACCTGAGACTTTCGCTGACGTCGGTTCATCCCAGCTGGCAAGAACACCAGCGCGGCGTGCATGCCGTTCATCAACGGTCACGCGCATGGTGGCCAGATCCACTACCCTGCCGCGGCCATGGTCGCCGGCCTGTCGAAGGCGACGCCCGACACGCCCGCGCTGATGCGCCACTTCGACGTCGTCCTCTTCTTCCACGAGATGGGCCACATCTTCCACCACCTCTTCTCGCGCACGCGCTTCGCTCGCTTCCATGGCACAAATGTCACCGACGACTTCTGCGAGGCGCCAAGCCAGATGCTGGAGCAGTGGATGTGGGAGCCGCGTGTGTTGAAGAAGATGGCGGTTCACTACGAGACTGGGGAGCCGATGAGCGACGAATTGATCGGCAAATTGCTGAAAAGGTGTGCACATTTCGGCTGTTTGGATATTGATAAAGTCGCTCAATTACCCTTCGCCATTTCAACAATCAGCCGGTACGCAAGTAGTGGGCTGTTTTACCTTTTCCAGGTGTTCCTCGCCAAATACTCTTTGGTCGTCCACCTTGACAGAGGTGCATTTTTTTATTTCCTCAGAGTATCCTCAAGCCCCTACTTATGCGATTCTTCTTAGATGTAGGCGACTTGACAAAACTGTGGTGTGACATGCGTGACGATTTAACCGGATACAAGACAATCTCCTACCAGCCTGGCCAGTGTGGACTGCCACACCTCATCGGTTATGATGTTGCCTACTATGGGTGAGTGCCCTTTTTCACGTTAATTAGTTGCATAGGTTGACTGTCTATTTATGCAAAAGCTATAACTATTCTCTTGTGTTCGCGGCTGATATGTATGCAACGGTGTTCAAGAGGGATCCGTTCGACATCGAGGCAGCCCGACACTATATTAAAGAGATCTTGGTCCCCGGTGCAGCACGCGACGAAGCCGAGTCGGTTGAGGTATGTTCAATCCATGGTATATGCTTCTTTGATCATCTAGGACCAACACATCGTTTTGCAGGCATTCCTTGGTCGTCCCGTCAACTCTGAGGCATTCCTGAAGCAAATCCTTGGTGGTGCCTTTGATGCAAATGCCACTGTTGCAGGTCCTGTGTAGTTAGTTTACCGCCTGTAGTGTTTACTGCGTCAGTTTTGTGTATCAAGTGTTTGAGTGAAACCGCGTTCTACAATGATAATCCCATGTGCTTTTTCCCTTCTGGAAAGTGATCGAGGGGGGCTAGAGTATCCCAGGTCCCACCGACCACATGAATTTGCTTCCGCTTTCACTTCCGACACCGCGCCTCCCCTGCCCTCTCCCACCCTTGTACCGCACTCCAAGCTCCAAGGTCCATACGGAGCTTGCGTTCTTGTGCCCTCAGTGACTCGAAGGAACCCTTCTATATCCGGCAAATCACCTTTTTAAGCTGTTACCCACCTGACCACCTACCCACATGGCCTTCCCGCGGCGGCGGACGGCCAGCCTCGCCCTCGGTGCAGTCACGTTCACGCTCGGCTTAGCGGCGACGTGGCGCTCATCGGTTCCTCTCAGGCCAACCCTCTACTTGCGCCCGTTTTCCATCTTCACCGACACCCCATCGAATCCGATCATGGCGAACCTGAAACCACCGCAGCCGGCTTTGAAATGGTCTCACCCCGCAAACGAAATCTTGGAGAAAACGAAGGAGATGATCGAGAAAAATCGGCAGGTGAAGAGAGTGCCGGATCGTTACAGCATTGTCGTCAATCTGATATCGTTGGGCTGTAGGCTTACGACAAAGTTGCGGCACTTTCACCCAAGGATGCTACCTTCTCATCGGTAAGTCTATCCTGCATCGTATTCTGATCATGACGCTGACGTATTTCAAAGGTTTTCGTATGTCATCTTTGACTTGCCAAGTGTTGTCGAAATTTACGCCCCTTAACAGCTCGCTCTCGAACAAGCTGACGCCGAATACAACGCCGTCGTCGAGCCTCTCACCTTTTACCAGGCTGTCTCAACAAATAAGGACTTACGCGATGCCTCAAACGAGGCCGAGATCTTGTCGGACCAGTACGGCGTCGATTCGAGTATGCGAGTCGACGTGTTCCAGGCGAAACTAGCGGCACAAAAGGCGGTTCAGGAGTCCGGTCAGAACTTGAGCGACGAAGAGAAACGTCTCATGGACAAATCGATATTGGACGGGAAACGCGCTGGGCTTGCGCTTCCTGACAAGGAAAGGGAAGAGCTCATGAAGCTCAAGAAGGATTTGGCAGCTGCATGCTCGGAATTCTCGGTGAGGCAGCACATCTGACTTTGATCACTTTTTTTTACGAGGCTAACTCAATTCATGCGTGTAGAAAAACTTCAATGAGGAAAGCGTAAGGCTCATTTGTTAGCACATTCGTTCTTCGGCATTTCTCACAGCATATCAGGGTCATGTTACCTTCACCCTCTCCGAGCTCGAAGGTGTGCCCAAGGACGTCATCTCTGGCTATACACAACACGACGACAAGTACGATGTGCCCTTCCGGACAACGGACATCTTCCCCGTTTTCAAGTACGCAAAGAACCCCAACACCCGGCAACGTGCGCACGAAGCATACGAGGACCGGCTGGCGATCAACACCCCTATCCTCGAAAAGGCACTCGATTTGCGTAGGAAAATCACCGAGCTGCTTGGATACAAGACTTGGGCGGATTATGCTACCGAGGTCAAGATGGTAAAAACTGGCAAGGGAGTTACGGACGTAGGTTGTCTACTTCGTCGATCTCGATATGAGAATCACACCCTCTCTACAGTTCTTGGACGATCTCGAGACACGTCTCCGCCCTCTGGGTGAGAAAGAACGCCAGACGCTCTTAGATATCAAAAAGGAAGAATGTGAAAAGCTTGGCCTGCCCTTCGATGGAGAGTTCTACATCTGGGACTACCGATACTATGACAGACTTTACATTGAGCGAACCCTCGATCTCGACGACGCACTCGTGAAGCAGTACTTCCCTGTGGAGAGCGTTGTGCCAACAATCCTGCAGATATACCAGGATCTGCTCGGGGTAACGTTTGTGAAGCAGGACGAGAGTAAATGGCACGACGAGGTACAGATATTCGCAGTGTGGGAAAAGGACGCAAAGGACGAGAGCGGGTTCATCGGGTGGTGCTATCTTGATCTGTTCCCCCGGCGTGCGTACCTCGTCGTATTCTACTCGCACTCTCTCGCTCATCTGAATCCCCTTCTGCAGCGGCGAAGTACTCCCACGCGGCAGTCTTTCCCATTGGTGCTGGGCGCACCAACTCGGACGGCTCTCGCCAGTACCCAGTGGCGGCGATGGTTGCGAACCTGGCCAAATCGACACCTGAGGCGCCTGCGCTTATGCGTCACGATGACGTTGTCACATTCTTCCATGAGATGGGCCACGTCTTCCATGGTCTGTTGTCAAAGACTCGGTTTGCGCGCTTCCACGGTACGCGTGTGGCGCGCGACTTTGTCGAGGCACCCAGCCAGATGCTGGAAAGCTGGTGTTGGGAACCAAAGGTTTTGAAGAGGATGTCCAAGCATTACCAAACCGGTGAGTCATTGTCAGACGAGCTGATCGAGAAGATTATCAAGAGGTGCGGTTTGTGACCGTTTCAGGTGTCTGATTAGGGCACTGATGGAAATCGGCTTAGCCGCTATGTGAACGTCGGCCTGTTCTACCTCCGCCAGCTCTTCTTCGCCAAGTTCGACTTGAAAGTGCACACCGACCAGGATTCAGCGGACTACACAAAGCTGTGGAACGATCTCCGAGAGGAAATTTCGCTCGTCAAGGGCGGGGCCTACAAGCCTGGACAGGCCTCGTTCGGTCATATCGTGGGGGGCTATGACGCAGGATATTACGGATACACATATTCCCTTGTATTTGCGGCAGACATGTACGCGACGGTGTTCAAGAGCGACCCGTTAGACCCAGCGAAAGGCGCCCACTACCGAAAGGAGATCCTGCAGCCTGGAGGAAGTCGCGAAGAGTCCAAATCACTCGAGGTGCGCGGTTATTGTTCAACACTCACATTTACTTTGGCTAACACATTGGCTTCCAAGGCCTTCCTTGGTCGCCCTTCCAACTCTGATGCATTTTTGAAAGAGCTTTTCGGTACGAGCTCTGATGCAACCTCTCCGGCTGCTGTACTCTAGATTCCTACACGTGATTTGTAACAAACTTGCTATGGCATATGTAGCTAAGTACTAGTTGCCTTCTTTCCTTTTCCGTCAGTGTGGGCACTCTGTCTTGTATGGAATAAACAGCTGTATTTTTCAATCACCTAGTTTTCGTCCCAATAAATGACGAAAAGGATTGAAAAAAAAAACAACACAGTAAACCTACCTGAGTATATAATTCTGTCCACAGTAGCTTTTGTCTGATTCCCCCAAAGTCAAGCTACATAAGAGTGTGTCTACATAGCAACTCCGAGGAATCGAGAGCAATCGTGCTACTTATGTGAAATAGATAATAAATTTCGCTTCCTTTTTTTTAGCTCATGCGCAATGGTTTGACTGGTTCGCAACATTTATTAACCACGTGTAATCGATCCGGCAAGCCGGCAAGCTGAACTTGGGATTTATCATGTGTGGACTTGGCCTAGCTTAGCTTGCGGCAATGATAGGTAGAGGTACCCTTCCCGAGGCTGGGGCAAACCCAGCCAGGAGGTTTTTTAGTGGGTAGACCCGACTCCCACCCGCCAGACTGAATTCTGAGCCGGGGCGGTTGAGCGAGTCCCGCACTGCTGTTAAAAGACGATGTGTAATTGGTTTTCCTCCGGTAGGAAGACCATGCCATTGATAACGGTCTGCCCCAAACTAGCCTATGATACCGTACCTGCCTGTGGCGATGGTCATAGAGATATCTACTCGGGTCCAATACGCTTTCACCCCTCCTTTCAATGGCATTCATTATCAAGTCCCAACAGGCCCGAGTATATCCATATCCATCGCCGTGGGCATTGTAGAAGGGGAGACAAAGACTTAAAAAAAAGAAACAACGATGCACTTTATTAAGAGGTACGATCTAGGTTCATGCTTATCGTCTGATGCCGCGCACTTCACCCAAGGCTTGTCTGAATGCGGCGGTGCCTAACGCAGCCTTGTAGATAAGGAAAGATTAAGTAAGGCTCTAAGCGGAACATAGGACGGATGTGCTGTACTCATTAGCCGTGATGGTCACCCATCAGGAAGCCACCCTTGTATTTTAGGGTAAGTGGCATGCCGCTATACTTGGCTAATGCATGAAACATCTATCAAGCAAATAAGTCTCATGTGTGCATGCCGTTCCGGCGTGGATAGATGGTGGCGGAGAGGGCATTGACCCTGGCGCACATGGTTCAAAAATCCAATATCAATTGAGATGTTAATCTCCCTAGTTGTCACACAACCGGGTGTGCAATGGAGGTTCAACAAGACCTTTGTTTGAGTTTCTTTTGCCTTGCGAGAAGCTGTTGTCGTTCGTGGGGCAATACGTTGGACGTGTAAGCACTACTGTTGGATCCGAAGGAGTGGAACGGAACGAGTGGCGCAGGCACCGAGGGTGCCAAGAACAAGTTTGAAGCGTTGATAAGGCTAACGGCAAAGAAGACTATCTCCGGGACGCCACAAGCTGCAGCGACACCCGATCACGTGGAATGTGCCAGCCTTGAGTGTATATAAGGACGGGTGCGCACTGCAACTCATTCACATCGTTCACTACTTTCAACTATCAACTATCCAAGCACCTCAAAAACATGATCTCTGTTAGTACTTTACTCCATCCAGGCCTAGCATCTGTTCGTCCTAACCCCCTGGCTAGAACATCCAGGAACCCAAGAACCTCCACTGTGGCTCGTCTACCTGCAATAATTGCGGAGACAGGTATGTCTTGTCGCTTTGATCCTACGCAATTGAGGCTGATAATAATGTGTTCCAGCTGCTCGTGCCAGGCTGGCGAGTGCAAGTGCTAAGCGCACCAACCAGCAATTACCCACTTGGTTAATTCGCTCTGTGTCAATAGCATTAAGATTGTATTGTGAGCACTGATAAATGAAAACTATTTCATGAGTGAGACTGTGAGACGAATTGGAATTAAAATGAAGCGAGACAAAGTTTGGAAGCACCACCAACATGAGTAGATGTCAACGCGCTCAGCTCTGAGTACACGAACTGATTCTCGTGAGAGCAGATGCAACGCTTGAAAACGAGGGGGGGGGGCAGGACAAGCGTGTCTTGGTAGTAAAAGGGCGAGTGCGCCGGCAGCAAGGGACACAAACTCAATTGTGAGGGAGGGTGCTTGATCAGCCTACACAGAGTTGCCCGTGCAAAGTCTAACACAAGATGGAAGATGAATGGAAGGGGCTTTCCATAACGAAATTATGTCAACAACCGTGTAAGTCAAATTCGGCGAAGATGGACTAGAATTCTCAAGCATCTCAAAGGTGTTAGAACCAGCGAATATAAAGCAAAGAAGCTTAACACAGCTTGTTTACATGCGGACCCAGTCCTAGACATTAGCGTTGCCCGAGTCCTATCCCTTCCCTCAGATCCTCTGCACTCATCATTCAGGGTTATACTCAATACTGAAGAGAGCGATTGCCTCTACGTTCCGACGCAAACTCGTGCGCAAATTCAGCCGCCCGATCTTGAAGTCAGTGCCCCTGCACGATGTTAGCAGCGAACTTGAGTTGAAGGGAGCATTGCCTGAAAGTACTGTTTGATGTGCGTTCTCACACGTGTATGCTCAGGAGTCCGTGGCTGCGTAAAGCCAAAGTGTGGCTATACGACGCAAGTCTTAAGTCAGAGGTTGAGAGCGGAGACGGCAGACCGAAGCAAGGAGCGACGGGATAACGGGAGGATAAGAATGACGGAGCGTGAAGAACAAGCCTGACATGGGAGCGTTCTCGATCGCGAGGCTCCGGAGACAACGTCCTAGGAGGGGAACACTGTATATATGCGTGTGAAAATAAAAGCTACAGACACAGAAACTTGAGACTACAGGATGTACGACGAGAGGAAACGCTGTAAGCAAGTAAAGGGTCGCGTTTTTCGAGCGATGAGTGAGACTTGAGAGAGCAACGAGCGCGAGCGATAGCCAGCGAGAGCAGAGACGCGACGTGGTTCTCTACTACTTACGCGCTCGTCCACCAGACTGTAACGACTCTGAATTCCACGAGAGAATAAGTTGCGTGACCTATCCACCCCCTTGACGGGCTGAGCCCCTATATTCACTCAGAAGACATACCGGATATGTCTTCCTTCCTATTTCTCTATTTCTTAATCCCTTCTCCCGTAATTAAATTTAGATAATCAACTTGTAGATAGGTATATAAGGTCGCACGAGTGTATCAGTATGATAGGTTTTTACAGAGCTATCTTTTGTCCTGTATACGCCTCTTCTCCTTTTCGCGTGTCGATACCCAGGGCTAACCCGGTTATCGTCACACAGGCGTTGCTTTGTGACTTCATCACGAGCTCCTCAGTCACAGATCCTTCAGTGTCCACTGACACTTGATTAAACTCCGCGACTTTTAGATTTTTTTGTTCTTGTTCGTGTGCATACTTCTGCAATAAGTTTGGTGTCAGGCTCCTTAATCAGCTCTTTCCCCTCTATCTCTCAGCAACGCTAGGACGGAGGACGATACCTATGATTCCTTAAGTCTGGTTGTTCATTCTCGCTATGTACCTTCAGTGATTAGAAGTCTCATCTTCATTCGATTATCGGCAACTCGCTCAGTTACAAACCCCCTTCTGACTGCTTTCGTAACATGAGTGGGCTGAATACTGATCTCGTCAGCCTCATAGTCAGCCATCTTGAAGAGGATTTTGAAGCCCTCCGAGCCCGCGCTTTGGTTTCAGTTCAATGGGTTGAACCCGCTCAACGCTTGATATTTCAGACCGTGCAGCTGGAAGACGTGAAGCGGTTTGAGACTCTCGTCCATATACTGGAAGGGAACCCGTCTCTTAGCAAGCATATCCACAACATTGCGCTCTAGCCAGGCTACGAGGAGGAGAGTTGGTATCAGGTGCCTCCGTTGGGAGTTGGAGTTACATTGCCAAATTACTTGTCACACGTCGAGACGTTGCAGATTTATGGCATGTTTTGAAGCTCTACTCATGCCAATATTATCCGACGACTACTGTTGGGCTCGTTGGCTCGCACGATCCGCAGAGTATTATTCCTCCATTGCACTTTTGACGATGATACTAGTTTTGTGGAATTTTTGGAGGCTTGTCCCCTACTGGATCGGCTTAATATCGAGTTCACAAAATGGCGTTTACCTCCAGAGACACCAGCTAGAGCTAAACATAGTGTCGATGTATCACTCAGGAGATCTCTGAAGGAGCTTACACTTCTATCGTCACCAATTTTGGGCATAGATCCAGTTCCTAATCGCAGCTTCGTCCCCAGTTTCCCATTACAATATCTCGAGAAGATTACCATATCTCTGTATAGTGAACTTGAAGCCAACTTCGCTAACAATCTTTTTCAACTTGCTCGGTCTTCATTACTGTGCGTTACATTGGGTGAAACTAGTGAAGCTCGTGAGTCGTCCCCCCCGTATTTGCGTGGCGCTCTTTACTAATGAAGTTGGAATTAGCTTTTCTCCCTAAACTGAATTCTCTTACTGAGCTACACAAGCTAAATGTTACCTTAAACAGTTCTACCTACATGTATAATTCTCGGTTTGACCTGTTCCAGTCTTTCGTGGATTTGTTGATGGATCTTCCGAAAGGAACACTTGAATCAGCAAGGATACATTTCGACTATGGAAGTCCTCTAATGGAAAACACGGACTGGAACCGACTCAAAAAGCAAGTTTCCAGTGACATCTGGGGATTCAATAGAGTTGGAACAACACCCCATGTGAACATATGTTTTTCATGTTTTGAAGGACGCAAGCGCAGAAGACCCTGGGACACGGAGTCATAGACCATGACATAAAGGTTCTTGAGGCTTCCCTAAAAGAGTAGATATCGTCAGGGGTGGTTAAAGTAGAAAGGTGAATGGTTTGGCCAATCGATTATATCGAAAGGTATTGATACTTTTTCTCAGGTCGAGTTTTTTTTGGTGGATGCACAGGCTTTAAGCGAATGGTCTCTTCAATGTACATGTTGACGGATAGCGGCTGCAACCTAACAAATCCACCTGTACCACTGCTAGTAAAATAAGTAAAAACATCTATCAACTGTCTGATAGTAACAGCATGCTTCTTGATATAGGCTGTGTGGACCTATCCATTGCGTTCACTCGACTGGTTTCCACTTTGTTGTATTGCAATCAAGCTACTGTATGAACACTCCCAGCGGCACATCACCAGAGGAGCAACGATGTGCACCGAAAAGGAAAAGAAAGAAAGAAAGTATATCGTTGAACCATGAGCACAACACAATCTATCCGCGTCCGAACCTTCATGCGCCAATGGCGGCGCGGCACTGGCTGTTCTGAGAGTCGCATTGCGAAACGGAGGTGACGTCGGCCGAGCCCTTGGAGTTAGCCAAGTTCGCGCACTTGTTCTTCTGGATGTCACAAGACCGGCCGAGCGCGGCGTTCACGTTCAAGAAGTCGTCGCTGCCCTCCACCTGGAAGCCGCGGCCGCCCTTGGTGACGGCGGGAGCGGTGACACCGCCGAGCGCGCCGGCAAATGTCTGGAGGTTGCCACTCGCGGCGGCGCTGTTGGAAGCGGCAGTGGCAGCGTCCGCTGCCGCACCGGTCTGGGTTGCGGCAGCGGCAGCGGCGGTCACGGTGACGGTCTTGGCTGTAGATTAAGACATTGTGAGAAAAAGGAGTGAAAAGGCATAAAGGAGGAGCGTTGACTCACGCGCAGCGCAAGAAGTGGCGGCAGCGGCACCATTGTTGGCAGAATTGTCGGTAGACGCGGCGTTATCGGCAGAAGCGGTGTTGTCGGCGGCCGAGGTGTCCGCCGCGGCGTTGTTGTCTCCCGAAGCGGCGGCGAGGACCTCATCCTCAGTCGCGTCGAAGACGATGAGGTTCTGAGTGAAGATGCAGCCTTTGGGGTCGTTCGCGTCGTCGCACGAGTTGCCCTTGCCGGTAGTGTCGCCCTTGTTGCCGGGCTTGAAGGTGCCGGTCTTGAGCGCGTCGAGGGGGTCGCCGCCGACGGCGTCGATCTGGCGCGCGAGCTCGAGCACGATCGCCTTATTGATCGCCGCAGCGCCGTCCGACGCCGGATCCTGGTGCTGGGAGAGCGCTGCGATCTCCGGGTTGACGGGCTTGAAGGAGGTGCACTTGACCGAAGCGAGGCCGACGGAGCCTGTGTTGCGCTCGAGTGCGCGGAACTGGAGCGCGGCGACCATGAGGTCGACGTTGCCCGCCTTCTTCGCGTTCGTGAACGCACGGTCGGCCGTCGCGGTCTGCAGGCAGTCCGTGTCGGTGATCTTGCCGGCGCCCTGCTTCGCCGCGGCGTTGCCGAGGAGGCCGAAGACGGGGTCGGCGATGTTGTCTGGGTTGTCAAGGTTGAGCGCCTGGCGGGTAGCGACCAGGATGGGCTCGTGCGAGTGCTCTGGAGGTAGTGGTTGTGTGACGTGAGTCTGGGCTTCTCTCTAAGAGGCTGTACAAGAAAGAAACGCACCTTGGGGAACCTCACGACGGATTGGGAGGGCGACAGCAGAGATAGTGAGGTAGGCGAACGCGAGGAGGGCAGTCTTGGAGAACATGTTCGGAATAGAGAGTGTGTATCGGCGAGTTCAAAGATTCAAGTGTGAAAGAATGTTAGAAGAAAGAAAGAGTGCACCGGGCGAGGCGAAGTGAACACAAAGGGAGGCTGAAGAAGGATGAAGTGCAATCAAGCAACAACCAGACTTGCTGGTGAGAGTGGAAACCGAGAGTAGGAGAGAGAAGGGAATGAAGAGATCTGGCCATGCGTCTGCCTACTTATATGTCTTCTTGTCTAGGACAGATATTTCTGAGCAGAAACTAGGACAGAAAATGCCCAAAGCTTCAGATCGGAACCTTTGTCACGGTCCCTCGCGACCAACGCGTTGCTCACCAACCGCACAAGGGGTTCAGGAAGGCTCGGGTCCGTTCGTAGCACCCTCCGTTGTTGCTGAGGTCGTTCTCTTCCTAGCTCCTTGATGCCTCGTGGGTGTTCCCAAAACGAGCACAGTTGTCAGAGGTATGGTATGCCCTGTTATGCTACGCGTTTGCACGCCGTTGAGTTTTTTTTAAAGTCGCTTTTGCTGGTTTCTGTGTCCGAAGCTAATCGAAGTCGTCAACTTGTGTGCGGCGTATACAATCGCTCTCTCGTCGCCCAAGTATTGGTAACCGTTGGGTCCAAACAATAGGGTGGATCAATTGTAGAGAGGACGGGGCCAGGCAACCATCACAACGACGGTCAGAAGTGAAGCTGGGGGGTGAGGGTGCGGAAGGGGTTGCCCGTCGGGTCGGAGCCTTCTCGGAGTAGACGTTGCATCGCTGTGGAGAACAAACACGCCATCGTTGTTTGTCATACTTGTGAGCCACTAAGTGCGAGAATCATAACCAAAAGGAGGAAGACCTAGTAAATTATACGCGCACGTGGCAAAACCCTGTTTCTGAAGCATATTGCACAGCACACCCGGGGCCCAATGGGCTACCCAAGTATGTAAACATCATGTCACTCGGGCAGAACTGAGAGTTGTCCACAAACAATATTAATTCTCGTAAAAGGACTAGCCTTTCCTACTAAAAAAAGGAGTGTTCCAACAAATGCTCGACAGCATGCAGATTAATACGAATACAACGACAAGGAGCGCATGTTGAGCTTGTCCGTGGGTAGTGATGATGGTGATGATGATAAATGGTAGATGGTGGTAGATGATGGTAGATGATGGTAGATGATAGTACGCCATTAAAAAAAAACCCCCAGATGAAAATAGGAGAGAGAAGAACGATGCACAAAGAGCCAGAGCCCTATACGGACTGATTCCCGCCGTGCAGCCACGGCTCCGCGAGCTTGCGGATCCCCCACCAGGACGAGGAGGCGCCGTCGGAGGACGCGTTCTCGTCGTCCGGGGACGGGCAGCCGAGGCCGTCGACGTCGGCGAAGGAGACGTATCCCGCGTGGGACTTGAGTGCGTCTTCCGCCGCGCGGGCGTCAAAGTCGGGCGAGGCCTCGCGTTTGAACGTGCTGCGGGTCGGGATAGGGGCGGAGGAGGAAGAAGACGAGGGGCAGGGTGTGGGTGACGATGAGGACGACGACGTGGTGACTTCGGGAGCGGGGGCAGACGAGGGGGGTTGTGAGGAGGAAGAAGGGTGGGCAGTGTCTGTACGTTGGAGGAGATGTCAGCGACGGTGAGGGAGGGATAAGAGAGGGGGGGGGGAAGGGCGACTGACCCGTTGTGTCCATCCACTCTTCTGGGAATTGACGAGTGTTGACCACCGAGCCGTCGACGGTAGAATCCGATGTGGACGTCTTTTCGTGCTCGGCGAGGATACGTGCGAGACGCTTGGAGGTCTTGTACGCGTACATGATGTGTGGGGATGGGGGGGGATAGGTTGGTGTCGACTTGGTCAGGGCGAAGCCTCGGAGATGTGATGTGGTTGAATGGAGGGCCGGAGGTGGCGTGTTCGGATAGAATGGCAAGTCCGGAGGGCGGGCGGGGACTCTTCCAGAGAGCGGGTGACGAAAGAGGGCGGGGAGGGCGGCCGGGTGAGAGGTCGGGGCTTTATATGTCTGTGGGAAGCGAACACAGGTAGGGGAGGGGGGGAGGGCAACGCGGATGAGGGCAGGCGGTCGCGCGAGCACAGGTGACCGGGTAGGGCCGCGGTCGGATAGTGGTGGACGTGTAGGCGTGTCTGTCGGAACAAGGGACCTCTCTCACAGTCTCCGTCTACGGAGCTTGCAATGTGTGCTGATCAGTGGGGTTTGCGGCCCGTCGGTGTCTTTAAATTTATACCGGCTGGCGAGGGAGGGGGGGATGCGTACATATGTTGCCTGGCGGACGAGTGACTTGTGGATTGTTCGGGTGGTTTGGAGGTGATTTCGGAAAGGCGGTACAATGAGCAGAACAAGGATGACAAAGCGGAGAAAAGGAGATGACCAGAAGGGGAGAGAGCGAAAAATAAAAGGAATTAAAAAAAGGGCGTTGTCCAGAACGTGTGGGCTGGACAACGGCCCTCTCTCGAACAACGGAGCGACGGAGCAGCGGACGAGGCGGAGACGGCGGGAGAAGAATTTAGAATTCGAAGCCAAAAAGACAAAATGGCGCAGCAGAAAAAAATGGAGTAGGCCTAGACCCCCGCGCGATCTAGACCCGATCAGCCGACGACTTTTCTTGGGGGTTTCCGGCAGCTGTAGACCGGGCACCCGGACAGCCCACCCCAGGTGGAGTTGCGTAATTTGGCGCCCGTGGCCATGACGCCCGGGTGAGGTCAACCGCCCCCTCCCGCGCGCGCCGCAGTAGGGGGAGGAGCGTCTCTCTCACGGGCTTGTTCTCGACCCTTATCCTCCACCACCTTCTCACAGCGCACTTATGGCTGGCTTTTTCTTTTCCGTTTGGGACTGGTTCGTCGGGTACGCCGCTCTTCTGCTTGTTCTAAACGGGAGAATCTCTTGAGCCCTGACGTCGATCCCCTTCGCACCACCCAGGTTGTTCTTCTCCAAGAAGGCAGAGATTGCTATTGTCGGGCTGCAGGTGCATCTTATCCCCCCCCCCTGTTCGTGCGGTAGAACTCTCGAGTATTAACACGCGTGGGACAGGCATCTGGAAAGACGTCCTTCGTCAATGTTATCGGCAACGGGCAGGTCAGTCGACTTGCTACCCTTCGGCGGCTACCTTGACCCCTGAACTGCGCTTATCGTCCAGTGGAGCGAGGAGGTCGTGCCCACCGTCTCGTTCAACCACAGAGTGATCAAGAAGGGCAGAGTCACGCTAGAAGTCTGGGACGTCGCAGGTGCGTCGGCCTGCATCTCCCTTCGCGAGAGGATGCTGAAGCCAGACGACGATAGGGCAACCCAAGTTCAGGTCCATGTGGGACCGCTACTGCTCCGGCGTGGATGCTATCGTCTTTGTCGTAGACGCAGCTGACGTACGTAGGATCAAAAGCGGCGAGAACGTCCCATTTTCATAATCGACGCTGAAACCCCCCTCCCTCCCAGCCCGAAAAGTTCGAAACCTGCAGGTTCGAGCTCCAGCAGCTGATCACCCAGCCACACTTGAATGCGGTTCCTTTACTAGTGGTGGGATCCTTTTCCTTTTCTACGCCGTTGCATATATCATGCTTATTTTGTTTCTTTAACCTCAGCTCGGAAATAAGAGTGACCTCGAAAACGCGGCGGATGTGAACACTGTCATCAAAGCCTTGTACGCTTGTTCTTCGACCGTCCTTTTTTTTAAAAACCTTTGACTAACGGCCGCAACAGACAGCTGAGCAAAATCCAGGACCGCCCCGTCTCTTGCTACTCGGTACGTCTCGGTTCTGCGCCCTTTCTTATTTGCGCGCTAATGCCCTCCAACAGTGCTCGATGAAGAACAAACACAACCTGTACGTTGGCAACGTCTTCCGATCGGGCGCTCACTCAAGTGTTTTTCATACAGGGACATCGCCCTCCAATGGCTCTCTGAGCGAGGCCACTAGTTTTCCGTCGTCATTCTGTCCGCATATATACCAGGACTCGTGTATTTTACGCGCAAGCCTTTCAGCTCCACATGTATTCTCTCAATTAGTGCAGCCTATTTATCGTTGCTTTTCTTCGCAACAGTTCGTAATTTGACCAAGGCGTGGAACTTGCATAGTTGACAAAAGGAGTTGTATGTGAGTGCTTGATTTTAATGCCTATCATGGATGGTATACTAGTACTTGGGCAACGCTGTGCGAGTCTTGTTGAAGGCTAATATCCGGTGGGTTTTCATTATAACATGAGATATGGATTTAGTATATTGATCCTATTTTTTCCCTTATTTCATTTCTTATTCACAGTGGCCACGGAGATACGTCATCTATCTCCGCGATCAGTACTGCACAAGCTCCCTTCCTTTCACTTGGACTCCGCCTCCCCGTTTCAAGGTGCTCCTCTACAAACTCAACTTGAGTTCTGCAAGATCGCTTCGTCAACTTGGCTCCTCTATAACTTTGCAAACCATCGCAGCGCCATTTTCTGAAGTTTTGCCGCGTCATTGAAGGGCCATCGTCACTGTCTGAGCCATGCCGAACGACTCTGCCGTGCCACACGAACGCAAATGACGAAACTCGTGCTTGGGTCTATCGGCCCCCCGTTTTCATCTTGCACATCGTGTCGACATTTCAGACGGAACGTATTCTTGGCCTTGGTCGGTTAACACTCGGAACACTAGTATGGACTCGAATGTCTCCAACTTGTTGTTGGCTCTTCGCATCAGTCATCAGACAAAATTAGCAAAGGATTCCACCTTATGAAGAAGGTCACTTCGGCATGCACACCCTTCAAGGTGCGGTGGCGGAATTTTAGACAATACCCCATTATCTATACCTTCCAAATCTCCAGATCGGAAACCTTTACCTGCGTAAACACCGAACGGTGGCAGATTAACTTCTGATGAGGAATTTTTGTGTATGCCAAGCCATGTGCAGTGAGTAGCATCACTCCAAAGAACTAACACATCATTCACATGTGGGGATTTTGGCATCTAAAATCTAGTGTTGTGTGTCATATCAAATACTCCTTATTTTGAGTAAAAACAGGGCTCGAATTTTCGGTCAGAGCATATAAAGAGCCCCTTGTTTACGTTCTACGGCCCCTCTACCAACAATTATCATATTCTTCCACAATCTCACCAGTTATTGCGCACATTGACTGGCTCACTTTGATTTGCTCTTGCACCAGTGCTTCAATCTACTCGTTCTCCTTGTAGGCATGCTTTTTATCAAGGTTTTAATTTCTCTCGCTGCGCTCGCTGTTGGCACCCAAGGTGTTTTAATTGAGCTCTACCCTGCCCAATCATGCGATGATAATCCCTTTGGAGTCTACCGGAATATGCCATGCAACTACTGTGTTAATCTACCTGGTGGTGAGTGCTTTTGTTGTATGGGATATGACGTCGCTTAAGCCCAAAATTGTGGCTGTTTCTCCTACAGAGCCAACTGCCAGTGCTGCCAAGTTGACTGAAATCAGCGAAAACCAGCGTTAGTCAATCCATAACAGCGTTAGTTAGACTTAAGGATTGCTCTAGCACACGCTGACAATCCCGATCCAGTATAACTGCACTCCGGAATCTCAGGTCGCGGAAGCAACGGGTAATGGTTGTGGCCTGGAAGGCCCGGCTGGGCCCCTACGCTCGGTGTGGATCGGTCTGGGCTGCTGAGTACAGAAGCGCATTAACTACATAATTAAGTTGTAACTGAAATCCGAAAACTGCTGAAAACTATCTGGCCTTTACTAGTCACGAATGCTTTGATATGTCGCATGTAACTGTCCAGTGGACCAGCGTTCTGCCAGTCAACCAAAACGATTCTTTACATCTGGAGCTAGGTTAGACGCTTGCAAAAGTGTACGAGCCCCCTTGTGTACTTAGCCTATCAAGGAAATATTGGAACAACTTGGTAGTCTTCACTCCTGGGTGAGGCCGGTAGGTCAGAGAACCCTAGGAATGAGGATGTGATCTCACAGGCGCGCTGCTTAATCGCGCGGCTGCGTGTTTGGGATGAACAAAACAGCAGTTCACACGGGTTATCCGAGAGAGGTGAGTGGTAAATTGTGGAGTGAAAAGTGGGGCTAGTGATTGCTTCCCTCGCCAACTACGACAGGATACGCTATGATGAAAGGGAAAGGTTAGAATGCGTTCGAGAGACCAAGCACACGAGATAAAAGAGAAAGCTTATCCCAGCGCGTGAGTGCGAGTCAAACCTCATAGCGTGCACAATAGCCGATGCGGCAGAAGCGGTAGTGTGCGGGGCGTTGGGCAATAGCTATGCGGTCGCTCGATCGTATGCGTCCGCGGAGACTTAAAGTGACGAGAAGGAAGAGACGACGTTGCGGGCGCCTATCCGGAGAGCGCGGGAAGGCATTTGGGCTCACACCGATCCTGGCCCTTACAACACGCTACCAACCCTTGCGCTGGTCGACTTCAATCCGGCTCGCAAGATGACTTCTCCGTAACACACAGCTGAATTTTTAAGTGGATACACCGCCGACTTCCCTCACCGCATCCGCCGATCCCCTTTCCCTCCGTGTTCTCGACTCGCTTTCTTCACACTCGCTGGCCCTATCTTGACGGCTTAACCCATCTAGCCCAACAACGCTGCAGAATCCAAGCACTAGCTGGGCTTCCCGACCGACGCCGCCGCTCCGCCGATAGACTGTCTACAGGCGAGCGCCGTGATCAATGCGCTGGTGGCTCACTAGCACTAATGCCTAGGGCTCTCTCGACGAGCTGAGGTTGATGGCCCGAAGCCCGTAAGTCTCTGCAACGCGCACACACCCGACGCACGCGCTGCCGTATCCTTCACACGCTATCCCCGCCGCACAGAGAACCGCACCCCATTTAGATAACCCTTTTCCGCCACTCGAAAGGCTGAATCGCCGTGTCGACGAGGCACGACCGCTCTCGAAGATTCGTGGTGCCGGTTTGATTCACCTGCAGACGAAGAGTTTCACAGGAGCCGCGCAATGATGGTGGCCGCGCCCCTCTTTACTTCATGTATATATACAGGTGTGCCGGAGATAGATGGTAATCTGGTCCATTCAGTCCAACACTTTGAATTACAAGATCACCATATCCGTAACAATCCCGACGTCCGACGATGCTCTCGCGTCTCGACTATCCACCATTGATCGATTATCAATTAATCCTTACGCTAATAGACTTCCAGGTCCATAAGTTAGAGTGGATTGTCAACGTACTCATTGGATACTTATAGGTGCGGGAGTTTTAGGATGAGAAACATTTCCTCCGCCTTTTGGCAGGGACGGACCTGAGTAAAATTCTCATCTAAAACTCCCAAATTCTATTCAATAACATCGAGGATGTTGGCCAAGCCCTGGCACGCTCCGCTGGTCCTCGAGTTCTCGCAACCTCTCCAAGTCTGCATGCCGAAGACGATGAACATCGCCTACACCGATTTCTTCTTCTTGGTTTTAAACTCATTCTATGCGCCCTTTACTTGTTTATCTGCTTCCATTTTTTGCTGCTTCCTTTTAGAGATTATGCCGTAGCGCAGGGCAACTTACTTATTTTATACAAATACTTGAGCATGTGATTGTGGAGCCACCAAGTCACATCCGATACTTGTAGCTGAAACTCCGACCTAAACGCTGGCATTCCCTCTCCCCCCCCACTCCCTCACCATGGATGTCTCTCAAAAATCGATCCTAGCATCCAAGAACTGCACTGGGATAGCAGACTATGATCATATTACTGGTACTCTCGTGGGTAATGCAAAATCTGCATACCTAACGGTTGAGATTGCATGTTTGATAGCGACAGCGCTTGTTGGTATTTCCGCCCTTTTGAAACTAGCATATTAGCTCACTGACACTCCTTCTGCATAGACTATTCTACAGTTGATGTTCATAGTGTTTTGGTTAGAGGCACATATCAACATCTTCTTCATCGTAATGAAATTATCATGTAGGAATCAGAAAGCCTCTCGAAAACAGCCTGAGCGTGTCGGTGAACTAGCACTTGTGTTTGTCCACTTCATCACGATAGCTATATTGTCTCAAACTGATACTTTCTATTCTCCAAAGAACATTCATTGCGTACAACACTGTTTTCATCTCATCATATTATCTCAACATACAAAGCCAGCTTGGACATATCACTCGCGTTGACTTCTTTCTTTCTCTCGGTACAGTGTTACCACTATAGTGTTGCTTGAAGGACAGCTTTGCTGATTCTAGCTCGCAAGTCCCTCGTTCCGTTCTGAGCATTGGTTTTCCGTGCGTCTTGAGCCTGTCTTTGATGTTGTCGAGCATCATACTCATTTTCAACCTAGGCTATGCTTCATCAAGCCGATTCTTTCTGTCCCAAAAATCGAGCGGCCGTATCGCAGAGTCGGGGTGTTCCCAGCCGTATTTGCGAGCTGGACCTTTATCTTCTCGAGCCTCGGTACGATGGACTGGTTAATACCAGTTTCTCATGTTATGCTAATCTCGTTCATCCAGTCGTTGCTCTTGACCGTGGAGTTACCTACGGGGAAAACCACACACTTGAGACACTTGAGTTGGCACAAGCATTGTTTGTCAATTCATGACACACATACCATTGGAAAGCTTTTCTAACTGATTCGGTAGCGTGTTGTTCGTCCTGTCCATGCGCCTTCGCCGTGTACCTCTTCAGGGCTACTGGCCTATCCTTCGCCGCTCACTCTTCTTGGTGTGGCTACCCCCTTTCCAACGGCTTTTTGTAAGCCTCTGTTTCTCACGTGTTCGTCACGACGGGGACTTTATGCTTACTGCAGGCTTCGCAGATTCACTCTCTTCCGCTTTCAATGCCGCAGTGGCTCTTGAACGGGAACTGTTCCCCCTTCACTGTCTCTGAGATGAAAGATGGCCTGTGCGGAGCGCTCGTCGTCTTCGAGGTATGTGACATAAAACTGAATCAGTGTATATGACTTTGACGATCCCTTGACAGGTTCTGGCATTTTCCACTTCGGTGTTTGTATTTTCAATTCGCGACAAGCCGGTGGTGAACGACACCGAGGCAGCTGAGCCCACGAAACAAGCCTCTGCAAACCCAGATGAGCAGGAGAAGGCTAGGTTGCCAGAAAGTGTGGTCGAGAGCCAGGGCAGGGCAGCTCAGGCTACTGACGAGGGGGTTGAGGCTTTTCCGATTTAGTGCTCTGGGCGGCGATGACAACCTCGCAGTAGTAGCACATGCGTCGTCGTCATGTAGAAATGGAGCTTGACTCTTAGGTAAGTTTAGACAGGTCCATAACTCTTCCCGATATACACGAGAAACGCTTCATTACTCGAGTTTTGTATCAGCTAAGAAACGAGTTTGTTACCTTTTGTGTCCATACATCCTTTGATATGGTGCTTGCTTATACATGATGTTCCAAAATACACCAGCGTACACCTTCCAAACCTCCTGATTAGAAACCTGCGACTGAAGCACGCAGAGATATTTCTGATTGTGAACTTCGCAGATTGAATTATTGACCAAGTATGTGGAAAAGACTGACTTCATCGTCACATTGAATTCTGTATACGAATTTATGTTTCGCATTTGTGTGAACCATCATCAGATTGTTAGAAACTTGTGTCTTTTGTATAAGTAAAGAAGAGATAAAGATGCTCGTTAATGAATGCACAGTATAACCACAAAAGGGAGAAAACAAACAGCATCACGAGCGATCTAATCTTCGAATAGGTCTAGAAACTCTTCGAACAAGGCGAACCGATCGCTCACTTCCCTCCTCTCCACCGCCTCTCTCACCCCACACTTCATACTGACTTCTCCCGGCCCGCTCGCGTATTCGACCCTTTCCTGCTCCACATCCACCGAGAGTGCACTTCCATCTACAAACATCAGCCTGTACGTGAGCCCGTGTGGGCCGAGACGCATACACCACCCGACGTCGGGTACGAACCTCGTCTCGATAGGCGCTGGTGGGTCCGAAGGCGAAAGCGTCGATACGGAGCGGGCACGGGAGAGGCTGAGGGAGCGTAGGGATGCAAAAAAGCGCTCCACCGAGCGAGTGGCGGCGGCAACGGTCATATGCGGATTCGAAGGCGCGCGGAGGGTGACGCTGCCACTGGTGATCGACATTGACGCGCCATCGTTCGCACTTCTTGAGCCTCTTCTAGACGGCAAACGCGCGGCAGCAGTGGAAGTCGTCTGAGGCCTATCCACCTCGGTCAGCGCCCCTCGCTCATGGGCCTCAACTACCCTCGCGAGCACCAACATCTCCATTGCTCGCCTCATGCCTTCCCACTCCTCTTCTTCCAATACGGTACCTCGAGGGACGCCGTTGGAGCCATCGGAACCTTCGCACAGCGGGAGGACCTTCCTCACCCACTCGCCCTGACCCTGCACTCTATCCTCTATACGCCCCGATGGCGACGGAGGCCTATCGGGGAGGGCTGTCCGTGCATACCTCAAGATCTCCACCGTCCCCGCCTTGCGCGACACTCTTACGCGGAGCGTCGGCCGCTTCCCCTTGGTCCCGTCTTCCGGGACGCCCAAATTCACTTCTATGTCCGCCTCCGGCCCGTTCGACATCACTACCCCTTTTCCCCAGCCGCGCAGCAGCACTACCCTCGGCGCGCGCGAGTTCAAGCGCTCCACAACCCGCGCAGCGTCATGCCACAGCCTCCAAAGCCGGCGGGGCAGCATCCCCGGCCGCGAGTACGTGTCCTCTGGCTCGGCGAGCACACACGGCGAGCTCAGGTGCGGCGCAGCGTGTACCTCCACTTTCCCGTTCCGATGCATGAGGAGAACCTCGGTCCCGAGTGCGCCGCGCCGGCGCTCGGACTCGCGGAAGTCGACGAGGACTGCGCGCGAGGGAAGTACAGTGAGCGTGCCGAGGGAGAGCTTGTGGGTTTGGGGTTTGAGGTGGGACGTCTGAAGTGGGAGTGGGCGGGGCGTCCCAACGGGCAGTGGTGCTGTGCTTTCCGTGGCCTGTCGTGAGTGAGCGCCAAAGGTGTGATCCTCGACATTGGGGTGGTCTTCAAAGGCTGCATGTAGCTCCCTTCTGGGCGGTGAGTTGGAATTTGGGCCGAGGTTTGTAGCTTCGCGCGCTTTGAAACCATTGGGCATCCGTCTAGTAGCACTAACGCCCAAAAGGCGCTGTAACGTTTGGCGTTGTTCTTCCGCTTGGCGGAGGTCGTTGCTTTGCTCTGACATGTGCTCGCCTTCCTTAATGAAATCCGCCAGCGACGGCTGTTGAACGTTAAGCGGGACCGAGGCAACAGAGTGCCGAGGGTTGAAAGAGAATTGCCACTGGGGTTCTCTAGCTCTCTCTTCGACATCATCGTTCCTTTTTTGAGCTGCTACGAAAGGCACATCACCATCCCTCTTTGAGTCACGCCTGCTCATAGAGTCCACTCGCGACCGAAACTTGGAAGTGCGAGGTTTGATCTGCAACTCCGCAAAGTCCGCTGCGAGCGATCGGGGTGGGCTGAAGGGTCGTCGAACGGGAGCAGAGGCAACGCGCCGGGAGAGCATGGAGTGGAGAACTGGATGGGATGGTGATGTCGGTTCTGGGGGCTGCAGAGGTGCGACGCTGACGTTGCGCTGGTCCCATTTCCTGGTACGTGCTGAAGTTGAGGGCTCTGGCTGAACGTCACGACTAGGTGTAGAGTTCTTAGAGCGCTTCCCAGAGCCGGACTCGGTCGATTTTGCACTGTTTGGGAGTGCACTCCCAGAAGCAGATGGAGTTGCAATGGGAAACAGAGATGCGATGGGTAGACTTGGATCGAGGAAAGGATGATCTAAAATCTCCTCGAGCGGTATCCTATGATCGGGATCCTTTGTAAAGAAGTGAGCAAAGTAAGAACGACAAGAAGAGACGGTGTACTAACGGGCTGCAGGAGACTGTTTATTAAATCCGCGGCTCCAGGAGAAGCTCTACGAGGTACGGTGTATGAGGCTTGAGTCACCTTCTTGAATATATCCTTTACTGATTCTGCCTAGTTTGCGTCAACGTATGTCAACTAACGACAGCCAACAGCAAGACCTACGTCGAACGGGGGCTGGCCAGAAAGGCATGTGACTATAAGGCACCCTAACGACCATAAGTCTACGGAAAAGCTGTATGGGAGCCGCTTGACTATTTCGCTGTAAATAGTGCCATAATTAGCAGATGGACCGGTGCGTTTGGCTAACCGATAGCTCACGGAGCGACATAATTTGGTGAACCGCAAAACACTTGTGTGGTAGACACGTGAGAGGCGAGCCGTTCCGCGAGTCCGAAGTCTGTGAGTTTCTACAAACAAGTCAGACGAAAGCAGAGCTCAACAAAGGTTGACGATCCCACCACTTGGAAATCGTTAGTAAGGAGAATGTTACCCGCTTTGATATCCCGATGAACAACTCGCTCTCTTCGCAGGTACAGTAAGCCCTCGACCAGTTGCTTCACCACAGGCCGGAGTTCGGCCTCGGATAGCACGGAAGGAGAGCGTGATTTTAGAAAGTCGGCCAGAGTGCCGTTAGCGCAAAGCTCGAGGACGTGATAGTGGGTGCCGGCTGATGTGACAAACGCGGAATAGAGCGATACAACAGAGGGGTGGTTCAGCGACAAATGAACGTCGGTAGAGGACGGAAGGTACGGAGACTCGTCGTGAGGGCCACGCTTTGCCTACAAGTTCAAGTTCAAATGAGCATGCGTTGGAACGCCGAACCGGTGCACTGACTATTTCTTTAATGGCGACCATAGTGTTCTGCATCTTTCCGCGCGTGCAAAATGCCAAGTACACCGTAGAGCTCGCTCCATTTCCAATGTCCTCAATGAGTTTATACGACTAGATGCTAAAAGTCGGTCAACAATGTTTGTGCAGGAGGGCGTCGACAGGGGCCACCTACTTCGGAGCCATTGCGGAGGACGGCATTCTCGCTCAGCTTTGCTTCAGCATATCTTGCTGGCATTCGGCTTTTGTTGTCTCTGAATTTCTTTGGCTACGAACAAGCAGCTGAATCAAACTTGGCTGGGAATGCCGGTGTCGAGGGCGGGTTCCTGTGGTCACAACAAAAAGTACAGAGAGCTGACCCAAGAATACAATGAGATGTACAGAGGAAGACGACAAGAGCGAAACGAGCAGCGTTAACGAGTGGGGGATTTCAACACAACTGTTGACAGAGTTGATCGTGCGCGTCAAGCGAGGGGTGCCAGTCGGACCCGCGAGGCGTTGGTGGAGGCAATGGTTGGCGTCTGCAAGTAAGCGCCCGTGATCGCGTGTAACGCTAGCGGGAAGACCCAGGTAGCGCTACACTAAGAGAGAAGAGGCAGATACAGGGT
>JAZHGK010007152.1:0-19880 GCA_037855215.1 Waitea zeae
GGGGGGGGGGAGCCAACTCGATGGGATCAGCGGTTTTCTGCTCTCCTCCTCCGTCCCCACCGATATCGCTCGACTCTCTCTCTCCCTCTCTCTCAGCGACGATTGTAGCAGTTTCGATACCTGGAAACGAAGGATCGCGACACTTGCGGAGGCGTTGATCTGTGTCGCCTAATTCATCACAGGCGCCCCTCGTTCATCTGTTTTTCTTGGGAGCGCCGGCATTCTTCACACGTGTTCCGGAGGGTGCAAAAGGTCGAAACTGTGTTGTTATCAGGCACCTGTCGCGCGCTCGAACGGCAAAGCGCAAGCCTAAACTTCCAACGCCCCCCCCTCCCCCTTCGCTTCTTCTTCCTCGCACAATCTCCCGCCCTCGCTCTCCGTCTGCCTCTCTCCCTCTCACCACCATCACCCCCTCCTCCTCAACCATGAGCGCTCTCACAGCGCTCCCCCCTTCGACGAATGGCTCCGGCGGCGGCGGCATCACCAACGGTCTTCACCCCGTCGGCACGGGCTCCGTCCCCGACCCTTTCCTCGCCCACCTCGTCGCCCTCCTCTCCATCTACGAGCTCGGCAGCCTCGACCAGGCCGTCCCGCTCCCCACCTTCGTCTCCCCTCAAAAAGACTGGTACCACGACCACATCCAGCGCTCCATCGCCGCCATCGCCCGCCGCATGCACACGGCCGAGTCCACCCTGGCCGCCGTCCGGGCGGCGAACGACTGGGACGCGAACGGCCCGGACACCAAGAAGCGCAGGAGCGCGGGCGACGACTCCCCGCCACCTCCCAGTGAGACTTCTTCCCGTGCGTCTTCTTTGGAGAGAGACGTCTACCCAACGCCGATCGTCACGCCCGCAGGCAACCCCGCGCTCACCGCGCCGTCCCCCTTTTTCACCGTAGACGTGCCCATGTCCCCCATCGTCCACGACGAGAACGCGACACCGACCTACGCCCCGAAACCGGTGGGCGCCACCGCGGCGACAGCGGCCTCCAGCACGCCTACCCCACGTGTCTACGCGTCTTCTGCCCCTGTGGCGGCGACGGCGACCAACAGCTACTCTTACCACAACAGCTACTACGCCCGCAACATGCACCTCCCCCTCCACGACATTCCTAGCCCCACCGCTCGCGTACGTTCCCATTTTTCGGGGTTTTTTTTTCCAATTTTGAAATTTCCTTTTTCGCTTACGACTCCAATTCAGTACTGCCCCAACTGCGGCAAACCGTCTGACGTCCCTCCTCCCTCGGCACTCACCACTTCGACATCGACCGTGACTAACAACAACCGTTCTCCCGGTTCCCCACTCGTCGTACCTCCCGGCCCGCTCGCGACCGCAGCGTACGAAGGCGGCATGAGCGCGATTGAGGAACTCAAGCTCTTAAAGAGCCAGGTACAGGACGTCGCTCGGGTCTGCTCCGCCGTCGCACGCGGCGACCTCACGCAGAAGATCGAGGTCCAGGTCGAGGGCGTAGTCATGGTCGAATTGAAAGAGGTCATCAACACAATGGTAAGCGCCAAAGGTGTTTTTTTTTTTCTGTCCTTGGGTCTGACGTTCCTCCTTTCCTAGGTCGAAAACTTGGGTCGGTTCTCACAGGAAGTCACTCGTGTCTCGCTGGAAGTCGGAACTGAAGGGTACGTGCGCCACAGATTCACTCTTCTTTTCGCTCCCCAGAACCTTGCGCTTACGTTACTTCCCATTCCAGTAAACTCGGTGGACAAGCCGTCGTTGATGGCGTCGAAGGCACATGGGCCGATCTTACCGCCGTCGTCAATCGTCTCGCCGACAACTTGACCCAGCAAGTACGCTCTATCGCCAATGTCACCAAGGCCGTCGCCATGGGCGACCTCTCCCAGGTCATCGTCGTCGAAGCCCAAGGTGAAATACTCGAACTCAAGAACACGGTGAACAGCATGATACAACGTTTGCGGGCCTTCGCCTCCGAAGTCACGCGTGTCGCACTCGAGGTCGGATCCCAGGGCAAATTGGGCGGGGAAGCGGTCGTTCCTGACGTAGAAGGCGTTTGGTTGGATTTGACGAGCAACGTCAACCGGATGTGCATGTCCCTCACCGATCAGGTGCGCTCGATCGCGCGCGTGACTACCGCCGTCGCGCAGGGCGACCTCTCGCAGAAGGTGAACATCCAGGCCGAGGGCGAGATCGCGACCTTGAAGGACACGGTGAACTCCATGGTGGACCAGTTGGGCGCGTTCGCGTCCGAGGTCACGCGCGTCGCACTCGAGGTCGGCACCAAGGGTATCCTCGGCGGACAGGCGCGCGTCGACGGCGCGCGCGGCACATGGGCCGAACTCACCAACAACGTGAACAAGATGGCGGACAACCTCACGCACCAAGTCAGGTCTATCTCGGACGTGACAAAGGGTGTCGCACGCGGCGATTTGAGTCAGAAAGTCGAGGTGGACGTCCAGGGTGAGATGTTGGAGCTGAAGAACACGGTGAACCGCATGGTGGACCAGCTCAAGATGCTCGCTGGCGAGGTGACGAGGGTGTCGCTTGAGGTCGGCACGGAAGGTCGACTGGGTGGACAGGCGAGCGTTCCTGGCGTCGAGGGCGAGTGGAAGGTGAGGCACAGTGGCTGGGTTGGGGTTCGATCGCATGTGCTAACACCGATTTAGGCACTCATGGACAACGTCAACTTGATGGCGCAGAACTTGACAAATCAAGTGCGTTCGATCGCAGAGGTGACCAAGGCCGTCGCCGCGGGTGACCTGACCAAGAGGATCGAGGTCGACGTACGAGGCGAAATACTCGAGCTGAAGGACACGGTGAACGGCATGACTCAGTCCCTATCTGTCTTTGCGGACGAGGTGACGCGTGTCGCGCGCGAGGTCGGCACGGAGGGCAAACTCGGCGGGCAGGCGAGAGTGGAAGGTGTGGCCGGCACATGGAAGGACCTCACGGATAACGTGAACAAGATGGCCGGGAACGTGGGTACCGAATCTCGATGTTTCACGTAACAATGCTAACGCCGTTCGCAGTTGACGGAGCAAGTGCGTGCGGTCGCAACCGCGACTTCCGCCGTCGCGATGGGCAACTTGAAGGAGAAGATCGTCGGCGTGAGCGTGGCTGGAGAAATGCTCTCGTTAGTGAACACGATCAACAACATGGTGGACCAGCTCTCCTTCTTCGCGGCCGAGGTGAAGAAGGTCGCGCGGGAGGTTGGTACGGAGGGCAAGTTAGGCGTGCAGGCCGACCTGGGCGACGTCCAGGGTATCTGGCAGGAGATCACGCACTCAGTCAACACCATGGCGAACAACTTGACCGGCCAGGTGCGCGGTTTCGCGCAGATCTCCGCCGCCGCCATGGACGGCGACTTTACGCGTTTCATCACCGTCGAGGCTAGCGGGGAGATGGACTCGCTCAAGACGCAGATCAACCAGATGGTCTTCAACTTGCGGGACTCGATCCAGCGAAACACCGCCGCGCGTGAGGCCGCCGAGCTCGCAAACAGGTCCAAGTCCGAGTTCCTCGCGAACATGTCCCACGAGATCCGGACGCCGATGAACGGTATCATCGGTATGACCGAGCTCACGCTCGACAGCAACCTGGACCGCAACCAGCGCGAGAGCTTGTTATTAGTCCACTCGCTCGCCCGCTCCTTATTACTTATCATCGATGACATCTTGGATATCTCGAAGAGTGAGTGACATGCCTTTTTTCAAAGGCAGGCCGTTGTCATTGACAATACTTTTCGCCTGCAGTCGAAGCCGGCAGGATGACGATGGAGGCCGTCTCCTACTCCCTCCGCCAGACCGTCTTTGGCATCCTTAAGACCCTCGTCGTTCGCGCCTCGCAGAACAACCTCGACCTCACCTACGACGTCGACCCAGACATCCCCGACGCACTCATCGGTGATTCCCTCCGCTTACGGCAGGTCATCACCAATCTCGTCGGAAACGCGATCAAGTTCACGCCCTCCAAGGGCGATCGCAAGGGCCGCGTCGCGCTCTCGTGCCGCCTGCTCGCCGCAGACGACAGCTCGGTCACGCTTGAGTTCTGCGTGGCAGACACGGGTATCGGCATTGCCAAGGACAAGCTCAACCTTATCTTCGATACCTTCTGCCAGGCAGACGGCTCCACCACGCGCGAGTACGGCGGTACCGGCCTTGGCTTATCCATCTCCAAGCGACTCGTCAACCTCATGAGCGGAAACATGTGGGTCGAGTCAGAACTCGGCCAGGGCTCGTCCTTCTTCTTCACCCTCACCTCCACCATCTCCTACCCGCCGCTCGAGGCGACGGTCGAGAAGATCGGCGCGGCGTGGGCGAACAGGGCAATACTCTTTGTGGACACCCTCTACGACACCACGGGCGTCGTCGACCGCCTCGCCGAGCTCCCCTTCTCCGTCCACCATGTGCACGAAGCCGAGCCGCTCAAGGATAAGGACAAGTGCCCGCATATCGACACGATCGTCACGGACTCGATGGAAGTCGTAAGTGGCTGTGGATCAATTTTCTCCATGCCCGCCTTTTACTCACATGCACCCCCTAGACCGAGGCGCTGCGCTCGTACGAACACCTGCGCTACATCCCGATGGTCCTCCTCTCGCCCAACATGACCCAACTCAACTTCAAGTGGTGTCTCGACAACTCAATCTCCGCGCACGCCACGACGCCGATCACCACACAGGATCTCGGCTCGGCGATCGCATCTGCCTTAGAGAGCAGCACGATCAACCCGGTCTCGGCTCCAACCGACATCGTCTTCGACATCCTCCTCGCGGAAGACAACGTGGTCAACCAAAAGCTCGCGGTCAAGATCCTCGAGCGGCACAAGCACACGGTCGAGATTGCCGAGAACGGTGCGCTCGCGCTCGAGAGCTTCAAGGCGCGCGTCGGCGAGGACAGGCCGTTCGACATTATCCTCGTACGTTGGAGTTTGTCTCTTATTTTAGCTTCATTTACTTAATTCACTCCTCCTGTGTTAGATGGACGTGTCCATGCCGTTTATGGGTGGCATGGAGGCGACGCAACATATCCGTGCTCACGAGCAGCTCCTTGGTCTCCCGCGCACACCGATCATCGCGCTCACGGCGCATGCCAGTACGTACCTCTATGGAATCTGCAAGCTTCGTGAAATATGTTGCTGACGTATCTCTATAGTGATTGGCGATCGCGAACGCTGCTTGGAGGCAGGCATGGACGACCACATTACCAGTGCGTACTTGGCCCCTCTCGTCTCTCACAACACGTATTGACTGTCCGGTTTCAGAACCACTCCGCCGTGGCGACCTTCTCGCCGCCATCCACCGTCTCGCTGGGGAACGCGCGATCCTGCGCCAGGAGCGTCTGAAGCGTCTTGCGTCGACCCGGTGATGACTGATAGTGTATTTTCTCGCAGTTGGCCTCTCTTATCTCTCTCCCTCTCTCCCTCTCTCTCACATTATCTCTCTGTTTCTGCCTTTGTGATGTACTGATCCTATCTCTATGCTCCCTTTGTTGCCTTGTCATTATGCGTGCCGGTCCTTTTGTTCATTGTGCATGATTTCATTTACTGGTTGGTCTCACTCTCTTATTCCATTGTGTATTGTATAATATACAGCATCCGCTCAGCCTGCGTTTCATATAAATTAATCAACTACCTCCTCGGCGTGTCTAAAGTCTAGCAAAAGAAAGGAAGAAAGAAAGAAAGAAAGAAAGGTATTATGCTGGTCTGTTTGGTAGGTTTTGCTCTCAAGTCCCATGGATTCTCGCCACAATCATTGGAGAAGCAACTTGTTGAGAGTTCCCATCCCTCATCCGCAGTATCCTAGCCAGAATATCGGTAAGTTAAGAAACTCCTGCTTACCAATTTTGCTCATTATCGACGGGTGCTTCGTTTCTGAAGAATCCAATACGTACCATATGCAATATACTGCCAAGTTTAGTAAGGCGTCGGCGGCGGCGATGTCACGTACGCCACCCGTGCAATTATGCAGAGTGCAACACTCACACGCCCTGTGAACCATGCGTCTTTTCCTTCCTTCCTTTTTTTGTCTTTCTCTGTCTACACATCCGCCAGAAGTCACACAAGCGGGCTGGCGTAGATGGCGATGGCGAATCTGATCAGGCTTTTGCGCTTACGTCAATAGATACAGGTCCATGGGATTACTTTGCACCGAGAAGTCTCTCTTCATCCGGGTTCCTCGCCAATGTTGGACCGGACGCAGGGTGTTCCTTAACCGTTGCCAAGATATTAAAAAGAAAAACATGAAGCTGTCATATATCTAGTCCCAATCCCAATGACCCCCATGTCACCGACAGAGGTCCGAAGTGTAGATACCGGACATGCCAGAAACAAACTAGCGTGCTGTAAGGTGAAATCTCCATATATAGGTCCGGCCCCGTGTGTGATGGTCTTAAAGTCACTCCTCTTCGGAATTTTCTAGAGAGCTTCATTTAGTATTGAAGTCTTACTCTAACAAACGCCATACCTCCATCTCCTCCACGTCGGCGCTTTCTTTCCACCGTGCGATTGTTCACGCGAACGCCCATGATGGCGAGGCGCTGCGATCTTTTGAGCGCGGCTGAGAAAACCAACTGTGAGCGGCGAAAGCTTACCTGGGTCATTTCTGTTGACGTCGAAAGGCCAGGGAACTCTTTTGTAGAGTAAACACGGAAGGGAGTCCCGTAGCACTCGGCTAAGATGGGATACTGCGAGTCACCCTCAGAAGTGCACATGATGTTGAAGGCGCGAAAGCGCAGCTTAAAAGTGCCTTCTTGTCGAACGGAAACATCCTGCACGATGTCGAGTTCATGATGCGTTACTTCGAGGAGCAGAAGGAAGGTGTAAGCAACGTGCCGTGAAAGGGAAAAAGAGCTGAGGCAACCCCGTCAGAGCGAGGTTGTAAGCTTGGACGAAAGTGGAACCTGCTAGTTGTTGGGTTATGGGCATTAAACCTGTGCCTGTCAATTCAGTTTATGGCATGATCATCTTCAAACAACCGGGTTTAACCTGGTTCTTGGTCTTGCTCCTGTACAGTGTGTAGGGAGGAGTTGGAAGGGGGGAGGGGAGTTGGCAACGACGACTCAGAAAATATGTATCAAAAAACGGTGCATGGACCCACGGACATGGGCAAATAGATCGAGGTGGCAAACGAACCCTTCGGGGCGGATTGTCCTGTTCCACCACGGGCGAAGGGTGAGCCTGGAGAGCTCCACTTTGGATGGATTGAGAAACGTAGTGCGACTTACTCAACTGGAATCTCCTCCGACGTTCCTCCATCTTTGATGAGGAACAGCTTCAAAGCTACGATTGGCGGAGGGTCGAGTGGTCGACGATCCTTGCGTGAATACCTACAAACGTGTCGATCTTAAAAAAGTCGGCCAGCTTTTACTACTGCATACGCACTGTAAAATTGATACGCCGGGTCAGCATAAGACCGCTCATCAATAGAGGAGGCATAAACATATCTGACCTTGCGGCCCACGTCAGCAGCTTGCAGTTCTTCAAGGGTTGCTCCAATGGTTTGGCCTTCGAATTGGCCAAATGTAAACGTTGTCGGCTGTCCAGTCAATTGAGCCGTTCTTGGCGCAGGAGGCGGTACAGATGGTTGGGCATCTGAAAAAGAGTGCTCAGCGTCATCGACGTCGTCAATGAGAACGTCTGAAAGATTCGAGATATCGGGTATAGAGGATGTCATGGAGAAACGAAGGATGTGGAGAGATCAGGGTCGCATATGGAGAGTGACAAGGAGAATGATGCAGGAAATGTCGTCAACTCCCTTGCTACATAAACATTAACTTCAGGTTTGAGACAAAAACCGGGGACGCGGACAAATAGTTCCTGAAAGTTCGGCGACACACCTGCCTCGACAATGGCCGTAGAAAAAAACAACGCACTTTGAATGAGGGTGCCAGGTTTCGATCGAGTTAAAAATGTGATGACTTTTGAATGAAATTTAGATATTCTGTAGTATCTTTGCTCACCAGATCTTAAATCGAGGAACGTTAGACGAGCGCTGGAGTCGGTTGTACGAGATCCAGGTCCGTGGCTAACGGTGCTGGTCCCGTGATTCGGAAACTCTGCCATTATTTTTTGATAAATAGGCGTTCAATTCTCTCAAAGTAATGAGACTCCTCTCTAAGATCGTGACGCAGGGCAACTTTTCAGCGCTAAAGGCACATATCGCAAAATCTGGGTTTTGTATAATGACCCCTTCCCAGGTCTTCCTCGTTTGCGACTGACAACAAAAGACATACCTTTAAAACAAGCCTTCCAGAGCTCTCTGTATGCCGTTATAGACGATCGTGGGCAATCACCATGGGTCGGTTGTAGGCCCGTCGGAGCTCAGGTGCACCGATATCCCAGACCAAGCTTGTGGGCCGCATGTTCAGAGCCAGGGCCTTCAAAATTTTACAGGGTTCTCGGATGCCTTCGGCGTGTTTTTGTCACTATGGGTGGCGACACCTGTCATGCTAATTTCTTCTGTCATACGTCTGTTGGAGACCCCATAGGCGAGCACAGAGAACAGAGTTGCATCTTGGTTGTATCTCAGGTCCGTGAGCTATCTAGAGGCGTATAATGAATCAGACGCTGAAGCGGCTATCAATGTTTAGCATGGCCGTAGAAACCAGAGGACAAGCTGCGTCGAGACAAGTGAGATTGAAGACGTTACAAAAAGATAGAACCAAGCCTGACACGGGCCACTGAATTCTCCAAGTCCTCGGCTTATTTTGCGTAAACTTCGTTGGTTTTCACATGTTAGCCATCCGTATATATTTTGTGTCAGGCAGTTAAACTGACTCGTCTCAGTAAAGACCTTCGCACTCGGAAGATAGTGTCGTATGTATGTAGCATAAGAGAATACATAGGCATAAAAGAAGAAGAAGCACACATAGAGGATGTGAAATTGCTGGCACCCTTCGGCAATGCAACTGATTGCACCCGAGGTTGTTGTCATATATGTATTAAGGGAGGGGATTGTCCACTCCGCCGAAAGTGACGGCCCGCGATCGACGATCCCCTCCCAGTCAATCGCCTCAGTCGTATGTTTGCATAGAACTTGATATGTTACTAAATAAGCAAACGAATTCGATTTTCATATTTGCACTGAAAAACCCACCTTTGTTGGCTAGACATCCCTAAGTAGTTCTGATAGATCCATATTCCAATACATGGTCTCCTCCTGACAAGGCCCTCGTCAGCCACTGACCCAGCAGATGACGATGTTGTTCTTTAAGCGTTACGTCAATACAGAGTGCTAAGACCCACTTGCTTCGATAGAAAGAGTAATTCACGCTAACAGTGCTGGTGACAAGTCACATAGGTATGCTTTGGACCAAGTATGATTACTCTGGCAGTCGGGCTGGAGAGATTAGCGAAACTGTTGCCATTTAGATGTAAACTTGTGGATAGCCCTCCACTGGCGCAGTTTGCACAAGCATGATGGGTCAGAGAGCGTCCAAAAGTCATTCATAAGCACTGCAGCTAGTACGGATATGTACGTAGAGAGCAAGTTTAGGATACGTTAAGTACTCCACGAATCCGATGCACAGAAGAAGGCTAACCCGCAGGAAGTCACGCGTGGACAGCACCTCAAAAAGAGGCAAGATGGAGATGAAGTTAGACTGCTCTGACAAGCACTCCGTTTACATTAGCTCAGTTATTCATGAAGACAGTCAGCTTGAACTGCTTCATATATGGCCTTCATAGTCAATTTAGTTACCGTAAAATGGTCGTTGGAGGCCCAATATATCTGCTCATCATTGAAGAGCCTACTCGTGGGAGCCTTCAGGCGTTCGTTGTTAACTAAAAAAACTATTCCCCATATCAACAACTAAAGGTCACTCTGTTGCTTTGAGAAGAGAAGGCTGTACATAGTTTAAAAGAAAAGAGAAGGCTGCCGGGAACGACAATATTATCATAGATGCGGCGTGGTCCCGATCATAGTTCAAGTTAAAAAGGACCTGGCGCGCAATCAGACGGATGTCTTGTAGCATTTTAATGCAGAATTTCAAATCTAGAGCGCCTTTTTTTCAAAACCTACATTTCCCATCATCAAATTCAAGAGGATGATTATCAATCTGACATTGGAGCTGGTGTTGAGTGACATTTAGGAATCGAGCTATGTAAGTTGAGGATGCGTATGTCCGATGACTGCCGTCAAATAAGTATCTGGGTTGCGCTTCATCAAGCTCACCGGCCTTCGCCATATATTGTCTGACACGAGCTGGGACTAATGCTCAACCGAGTTGTCAAGGGTTGAACTCAAAATATTCATTGATTGCTCTTCAAGATGAGAGCGGGGTAATAACTACGTATTAGCTGCGTGGTAGGCAATAGGCCATGTTTAAGGGGGGAAAAGTGTACTGAAGCCATCCTTATTGGTGATGTATCATCAATGATTCATGTCGCTAGGCAATTGGCGGAGGGTTTAGTCATCTCCGATCTTAGGCGCCAAGTAATAACGGATAAAGCCTTGACCAAACTCATATGAAACCTGTGCATCAGAAACAAAATGTCGTAAGTTTGCCGCTTGATTATGAACAAATCAACAAACTTAGCACGTACCAGAAGTGGGACATCATTGCTCATCATAAGCATGACGGTCTTAGATAAAGCGGTACTCTTCGAGAAGTTGACGAGGTATTTGAGCGAGAAGGTAAGGTTGACGTGTTGGTTCATCTCAATGTTCACACCACCCTCATCACCGCCTTCATCTTCGGCAGTCGTACGTTTTGACTTTTTGGCCGGCTTGGACGACTAGATTATGTCAGCGTGACAGTAAGAACAACTTCCTCAGTATGGAATATGGTTTATACATACTTTTGCTTGTGCCTTCTTGCGCTTCTTGCTCTTCTCTTGCTCCTCGTCATCTTCGTCCTCGTCGGCCTCCTTCTCTTCTTCGCCGTCTTCGTCCATCTCTACGTCGTCTTGCTGCTCCTTTTTGACGTCCTCCTCATCTTCCGATTCTTCTTTCTTTGTCTTGCTGCCTGATCCACCACTGCGCCCAGTATGCTTCAAAAGCACAGACCCGTTTGCACTCTCACCGTCCGAAACGAAGCGCACGCCATCTTTGGAAACTTCAATCCGGACCGACTCTCCAAGCTGACTAAGGTCGCGCACGATGCGCGCTAGCTCAGTAGAGGGCATGGTTACGCGCGCATCATACTCCGTGTCGGGGATTCCAAGTGTATCCGAATCAATCTCCATCAGCTTCATATCGTATTCCGCAATGCGATCTGAGTCTGTTGAGGGATAGTTAGCATATAATCTATCAAAACTATTCCATAGTAAAAACGGACTCTTTGATTCATATGTCAAACTGAGCACGTCGGCCTCGTCCGCGGCCTTCAGCACACACACATCGTCATCCTTGGCACATTTGAGTACTTTTGTGAGTGCTCCAAGGTTGACGCCTAGAGGAAGCGGGCGGTCGCAGCGATAACGCTTGAATGAGTCAGCATGTAAGCGAACAGAAACTAGCGCGACGTGGGAGTTGTCCATCGCCTGGAGATTCTTTTATGGAAACATTTCAGTATCTTTGGAGGTATTCCTCGAACTCATGATACTGACAATGCCTTCGTCATTACACTCAAAGTTGGCGTCGGTAACGAGCTCTTTGATTGCTGCAGTTTACAAATGTGTATTGTCAGCACCAAATATGGCGGCAAATAGAATTAAGTGACCAACAATCAAGGAGCTTTTTGAGGATTCCTGCTTCATTGAGGCGAGCTTCAAGCATAGTCGCAAGTAGGGTAAGAGTTGAGTCACAACAACGGCTCGTTCGAAAATGGAGTGATGGACGTGGGAGACGCGACTGGGAACACTTGACTGGAGCACGGACAAAGCCAAGGACCGGAGCCAACGCGTAAAGTCACGTAAACGCAGACATCACATGATAACGTCACAGGTCGTGACGACATGAACTGTCCAACGTCAAACCCTCCTTTATTCAAACTCAATAACAAAGAGCGGATACTTGAATGCATGTACTGCACAACGCTTGATTCTGTGGCTGAGACTACTGACCATGGAGTCGCATGCTTAGTTGCAATGAACATATGCTCGTTTTTATCTAATTTGTGTACATAATTCCTCTCTAGGGTCCATAGTTCGCTACTATATATTTGCTCGGCACCCTAAACGTCAGTGTTTACCATTGTTTGAGTACCGTTCCATGGCGAACAAAGCCAGAAAGCCCGCCGGAGAGCGTCTTGAAGGATGACCAATTGTAAAGGTCCTTAGAGTCGCTGTAAATGTACTTTCCGCTGTCGAAGCCATCCGCGAATCTGACAGACTATCAATACTATATTGGATAATGCTGGAAAGAATGTACGTACAATCGGAAGGTTCCATCAGGAAGCTGAGTCACACACGGTCCCTCAGCATGACCCCAGCCAGCAAAATTACCAGTCTGCGTGTAGGTATACGGACCGGTGAGAGACGAAGCTGTCGCGTGCTCAACATACTTCGTTCCGTTAGACTCATGCTTCGTGAAGATGTGATACACGCCACTAAAAGCATTGTTAGCATCTAGCAAAGCTCATGGTCCTGCTTAGGTATAGATATGAGGGGACGGAATTTTGCGTACTTGAGATAGATAGGGAAAGTATCGATATACCCCAAACCATCTCCGGGAACGCCGGACATAACAACAGGACTCGAAAAGGTCTTAAGGGTGTTGTCATTGGCGGTGAAGACGTATGGCTTGAAGGGTCCGTATGATCCTGTAGAGAGAGAGACAATGATGTTGATTTTGCCGGTCTTTGGGTCTTTAAACCATTCAGGAGCCCATGTATTGACAGGTGTGATCACCGAAGAAGCAGTGGAGATGGTAGCATGAAGCGTCCAGCTCTTGGCGTCTGAGCTTGACTATTGCAATCCAATGAGCAATTAAAGGATCGAAAAGAAAAAAAAAAGAAAGAAAAAAAACGAGACATACGGCAATCGCAAAATTGGTTCCTGACCAGTTTGTTGTGTATGCAATGTAGTACTTGCCACTGAATGATTGCGGGATAAGCTCAAACTCGAGACGAACTTGGAAAAAATCTTACTCTGTGTGGTACATAACACTTGGGTCACGGATAAGCCCCGCGGGCGGCGTGTATGTTGGGCCGGCGAGCAATGTCCACGACGTTGCATCAGAGGATGTGTAAACATATAGGTTGCTTTCACTGCTGCCAGTGAAGACCGTCCAGATGTAGCGAGCATTGACTTGTCGGCTGTGGAGTGCCACATCCTTGGTCTCGGTTGGGAGAGCGAGGACACTGAGAACGCTGGAGATAAGGAAAAAGAGACCGGCGAGCAGCATAGCTGGGTATTGTACTGCGCGAGCTGGGTTTGTTCCTCGATCTTCTACGTATAAAAGCATTTATGGATTCGAGGTGCTTCGCGTTGGTGAGCATACGGCCCGTGAGAGTATCAGGACCATGTGGAATATGGTCAGCGGATACGTCTCGTTCGCGAATTTCGTAACACATGAGTGTCTCGTGAGAGTGGGTGAGATACCGAGAAGAGTTCGCTGATCCACGACAAGTTCTAAATAACCCGAAGTTCTTTGCGTTCCCACTTGTAAGGGTCGCTTATAATATGGTCAAATCCTATGAGCATCATATAAATGAAAGCCAGTTTGTCCATTATCGACGAGTTTTGTGAGGAGTATGCTAATCTTCTAAGAGTTCTTACAACGCTCATTTTGGAGGACGAGGACCAGGTTGGGTATTGTGGTACAGACCACGTGGAGAAGCCGAGGAAGCAGATGCGTTTCTTTTGGAACATGATCAAACCACGCCAGTTTTAAGTAGAAGCAGACTCAACCGACTCAGGCCCATTCAGTGAAGAGGAACCAATGTATTCCACCCAAGACTACATTCCAATTAGCAATAAATATCTCTACTAAAACGGCTACATCTATGAGGGGTATCATGCTCAAGCGCCAGTGGCAGCGATGCGCGCGTTGGCATCAGCCTCGGTGTCGCAGGTGATCGATGTTCCAGGGGAATTGACAAGGGGAAGTGCCTTGCAAGTGAGGCCAGCTGCGCAAGGGAAGGTAACGAACTTGCCATTGGCGCACTGCGCAAACTTGCCTCCAACACATGCATTCTCGCCAGAGGTGCAGGGCGCATTCTCGCTAAGGGTGGCGAACTTAGCGTTGAGCTCCTTGGCCTTCTGCCCGTTTGCGAGCGTAAAGGCAGCACGACGCTCAAATTCAGCGTGCTCACGCTTGGCGATGGCGCCAGTGGCAGCGATACGGGCATTGGCGTCGGCTTCAGTGTCGCTGTAACTTATGTTAAACATAATTTTGGGAGAATCGGTGTGAAGACATACCAAGTGATAGAGGTACCGCGCGAGTTAACAAGAGGGAGAGCGAAGCATTTGAGGCCGCCAGAACAGCCAGTGACGGCAAACTTGCCATTCACACACTGAGCGAACTGTCCGCCGACACACGCGTTCTCGCCAGCATTGCAAGAAGAATCAGCGGTAAGGGATGCAAACTTCTCGTTGAGCGCAATAGCGTCCTTGCCGTTGTCAAGAACGAAGCTCGACGCTGGAGCAGCAACCGCAGGAGCCGCAGCGGCAGGCGCAGCTCCCGTAGCAGGTGGAGCTGCCGCTGCGTTACCGGTGTTTCCCTTTCCTGGATTGGTCACAATCTTATTGAGTTGTTGGCCGTCGGGAACAGGACCGTCAGGCTTGGCGGGGCATGAGCCAGACGGGTTGACTGCGGTAACGCCGAGTGGAAGGTTGCCCTTCTGGTCTCCAGAGAATTGTGGGAACTTTGAACCCGCAAATTGGCAGTGGAACAAGCCTGCAAGCTCGTTGTTTTTCGGTGCTTGTTGGCAATAAGGTACTTGCAGCGAATCCGGTGCGTTGCGCGGCTGCTGCACGTAAAGCTGGGCAAGTCGAATCATTTCGGCATCATTATTAAGCGTCTTAGCGAGTGTGACCATCTTGTCTGCAGCGTCCTGTTGTGCGCAAGGCGGAGGCGCAGCGAGTAGGGCACCGAAAGCCTCTTGAGAAATGGGGTTACATTGCTGCCCGCCACCCGCCTTGATCTGTGAACACAAAGATGAGAATTAAAAAGGCGAAAGAAAAAAGGTTGTTACATACGCAGGCCTTTTCCCAATCAGCAGTAGCCTCAGTGATAACCTGGGCAATGCGACGTTGAAGTGGAACAGCATTCGCGGCACCAAAAGCAACAGAGGCAACAGCGATCATGCGGCTGAAGTGAACCATGATGAATGTCGTGAGAGAATAAGTAGTGGTTTGAATGAGAGTGTCGAGTAATAGAGATAAGATACTGGAGCACCGGGCTCAGAAAGGAACACGAGTCAATGGGCGGATGGGAGGTTCAACCTGCGGAACTGAGGGTCATTGTGCACCCCTTATATAGGTCTTCAGAGGACATCATTCCCTGTGTAAGGTGGAGAAAAATCACCAGTCGTGAGGCGGTGACTTGATCAAAAAGATCAAAACAGGATGAAGGGCTAAGCAACGATCATGTGCTCCGCAGCGGATGCACTTCAGTTTTTAAGCCCTGATCCATTTATGGATAGCTGACGGCTCATGCATCATGTTCTAATAAGAAACAGCTTCAGACCTCAAACATCAAACCCTACGATGGAAACAAGGGCAGGAAAAGGAGGAATCGTGCTGGACAATGGAAGCATACCTATGCTTAGATGTGGCGAAACTCCAACTTGATGCACTGGAATGAAAGCATAGCCGCCCATCAGCCTCGAACCGTCTCGTTGCCGACGTTTGCGATGCGGGTCTCCAAGCGGCCTGTCGCCGATTTGTGGTCATTCAAATGTTCATTTACGAGTTGTTAGGGCGACATACATAATTTTCGGCGACAAGTTGTTTCAGAGTTCACATCGATGATGTGTCCAGGCACCACACACTAAACTTTTAACAGCGGTTATAAGGATAGTCTCGAAAACACGTGACTGGGCGCTTAAATGGCTTCCAAGGATCGTGACCAAGGGATGTATCGTTACTTTGGGTTGGAGACTCGGCTTCGACTCCGTAGTCAACCACCTCTGCTCTTCTTCGGCCACAAGTTAACCTCTCGCTGTCCTGGCTCAATGAGGCTCAAGAGCGTTCAGCACTTTGTATTGGAGACGCCTGAACTTTTGGACTTGATCTTCTCTGTGTTGCGACGACAAGACAATGCGCGGAATGCTCGCGTGTGCAAACTATGGTGTCAAATCGCTCTAGATTCTCTTTGGAGGGAAGTGGATGACTTGACAATATTATTCAAACCTTTAGCCTGTCTCAAAATTGACGAGACGGGACATCTCTATGTGAGTCTGTACACCAAACGAAGCTCGTAGAGGGTTGATTTGTTGGGCAGTCATTCACACATCCACCACGCCCTTCAGACTGGGCGCACTTTGCCAACATCGGCAGACGGGTTCGCACTTTGGTCTGTACACAGAGCAGCAAACTAAGCAAGCAAGCATGGGACACAATTGCTCGTACTCGAACTACCTTCAATATTCTTCCTAATTTGCGTTCGCTTGTTCTTACACTGGATGGCATAGCAGCCACTCCTGGTCAGGAGTATCTGATTTTTATGCATGAAAATGTGTATTCGCTAGAAATCCAGCTCAAGGATCTTAACAGTGAACCTGCGGCAGGCACAGAAATCGAGGACTATATGCGGCACTTGACAGCTCGTATGCCATATCTACGAACACTGATGTTTCACTTGTGCGCCAACGAGCCACTGTATGAAACAGCGGTCATCGACATGCTTCAGGAACTGTCAGCATTGGAGAAGGTGGTTTTGCCCCCTTTCATGATGACTTCTCGAGTCGTAAGCCAGCTCTCACAGTTATCCCGGCTCCGCGTAGCTGAATACCATATGTATTTGGCTGAAGGTCAAGGCGACAAGTCTGCTGTATCATCATTTTCTCCCTCACTCTCTGCGGGTGCCTTTGCATCACTTCGTGACTTGTCGCTGACTGCTAGCCTAGCAGACGTATCTAAATTTCTGGCAGGACAGTATGGCCCAAGGCCTCTTACCCATCTCTTCGTACAAACCCCTGGAGCTTTCGAAACAGAATATTCTATAAGGACATATCTGAATCTTGTCGCGGAAACCCTTCCAATTCTGACGAATCTATACTTGGAGTTACGGGATCCATCCCACTCGTTAGATACTATTCCCATCGATCGTTCGAGCGCGTTCATTACCTTCCAGACGCTTCGATCCCTGAGGGACATTGCCTATCTCGAGGTTTTCGAGATTTTTCACGAGCTCCCCATTCACTTTACCCAATCTGACTTGGAAGAATTTGCTCAGGAACTCCCAAAATCTCTCAGGGTAATCGACCTTAATAGCGAGCCCTTCTTTCCTGGCCAGGCGCTCTCCAAGCTAACACTCGAAGCACTCCCAATATTTGCCCAACATTGCCCGCAGCTGACAGAACTTGGTCTATACATTTCCACGAACATGATGAACGCCAACTGGCTTCCTCCAGCTTCGCAGAAATGCTTCACCTCACTCAAAATTCTTTGTTTTGGTCTATCGGACATGGTCACTTGGGAAGACAGTGACGGCACAAGTCTACTCGCCGTTTGGCTAAGCCATATCTGCACGGCTGGGTGTCTTATTCAGATGCACCCGCGGTGGGAGCGTGAATTTCCAGCAGGCGCCAGTTTTCAAGTCAACTCGATAGAAAAGGAACTCAATCAACTCGTATCACCTGTGAGCTTATTTAAACTTCTCTTTGCCACCGACGTCCGCTTATGAGTTTATCTATCAGCTCGCTGCAGTTCGTGCAGAAGAACGCGCAAAGCGTGTTATTCTCGAACGGGAACTTGACGATCTACGGACCCGCATTGACGTTTTGCAGGCGTCGGCGTCAATGAGGATTGGAGGCGTACCTATTTGACGACAACCTCCCTTCTCGAGCCACTCGCTCTCCAACTGTCTCGAGTAGACGTAAGAGGATGAGGTATCTGTTCCCCAGACTAAGTATCGATTTAGCACATATTTTCCATGCTGGCTTGCTTCCAGATATACTGTAGACCTTCGTTATAGCTAACTTGGTTATTAAGATAAAATCGAAACAGTCCAATCTTTTCAATCTCAAATGCTGAGAAAATGAGTGCAAGTGATCGCAATGAAAGGGTTATGCTAAGGCTAGTGTACAGGGACAAGCAAGGTATGGAGGGTAACACGAGTTAGCGTCGGAGTATCGCAGCGCACATTAATAACGTAAAACACAGAAGACTATTTCCCCAAAGAAAATGAAGAGGCGATTTTTCTTTGAAAGATTTACACCTTTTCGGAGTCGCTCCTAACGGAGGATGATTCTCCAACCCCATTGCCATTGCCCTCAAGGCGTGCCTCGACGTCGCGCGCGCGTTGGTCTCCATCGACAGCACCGAAGATGACGTCCATCTCCTCAAGCGAACGGCCCTTGGTTTCGGGGACGATGCACGAGAAGGTGAGCATGCCACCGATGTTGATCGCTGCGAACATGAAAAAGATTTTGTAGTGTAGGGCATCGAGAAGGTCGGGCGTGACCCGCGCGACGACACAGTTCCACATCCACTGAGAGGCGGAAGCCACCGCAAGACCGTAGTGACGGGTGCGCGTAGGGAATATATCGGAGACGTAGACCCACGGAAGAGGACCCCAGCTGAGACGATACGTCAGCAAAAAGAAATCGAGAGCGAAACACAAAAGGATGCCTACCCCATGGAATAGAAGCACACATAGATGTAGAGCATTGCAGCCATAGCCTTGGAGGCCGGTGGCGGCGTGGCACCCTCTACAATACCATTGGGTGGGTGCGTTTTGAGCAATGCACCAATGATGAAGAATAGAATTCCCATGCCCGCAGCGGATATGATAAGCGAGAGCTTTCGGCCAAGGCTCTCAACGAAGAAGAACACGAAGATGGCTGTCGCGACAACTTTGACGACGCCGTACACGCCCGATGCGAGGAGGGAGTTCCCTGTGCCAGTATAGCCAAGAGAGGTGAATATCTGCGGCGCGTAGTAGCCGACCGAGTTCTGGCCACCCCATTGCTGGAGCAGGAAGATCATGAAAGCAATGACGAAACTGGACCAGTTGATTGAGTAACCAAGAAACAACATGAGCCGTGGGCTTTGTACTCACCGAACAAAGTTACCCTTCCCAAAGAAGGCCTCGCGCCAGCCAAGACCCGCGCGGGCTTCACGTTCCTCCTCAATGGCAGCCGCAATTTCGGCCATCTCAGCACGGATTTCATGGTCCTGGGGGTCGCGCTTGCGGAGATAAGCCAGGTTTGCGAGTGCTTGCTGATCGCGGCCGACGGATGCCAGCCAACGGGGGGACTCTTTTACAGTGAGGAGGCCGACCAGCATGATGACGTTTGGAACAAGCTGGAAGCCGAAGGGGACCTGCCAAATTCGCGCATCACCCTTGATATGAATGCCGATGCCATCTGTCAAAATGGGATTCGTAAACTTATGGGGACGGGAGAAAACTAGCTGTCGATGCTTACAGTTGATGAAGTAGGAAATCATGACACCGAGGGCCACCATGATCTGGAAAAGGCCAGTGATACGCCCACGAACATCCTTCGGCGAACACTCGGACACGTAAGCGGGAGCAACCGCAGATATGGCGCCAATGCCGAAGCCGGAGATGACGCGACCGGCGTAGATGTAGGAAAGACCGCGGGAATGGCCATCAGGGATGGTAGTGAGGATGGCGCCAAGGCAGAAAATAAGCGAGAAGACGACGAGCGTCCACTTTCGGCCTATCCTGGCCGAGACAGGAGCTGAGCCTAGGGCGCCGAAGAAAGCCCCGGCTTGGAGAACGGAAACGACGTTGGCGGAGACCTCGGTAACCTTTTTCTTATTCGCCTTGCCGCCCTCCCACAGGCCGAAAGACTGTTGGAAATAGTGGCTGTTGACGACTACGTGGCATCGCAAAAAAAA
>JAZHGK010007153.1:0-25227 GCA_037855215.1 Waitea zeae
ATACCACGGGTTCAATGTCCATAGCGATCGGGGGCAGCGTTCCCTTGGCGTTAGAAGCCACTCTAGACTTTACTCGACGACTTCGCTGAGCGTCCTAACTCCGCCTGCGCGAACCCACCCAAATTCTTCCACTTTTGCGAGAAACCGCGCCCAACTACCGCCTTTGGCGCCGAACGAGCGCCTGATGGTTGCGTCAGTGTGCAGGCCGCCCCACACCTCATCGATGGATAAGTCCACGCCGTCTGCTTGCATAGCAGCGACGAGCTTGCGAATGTCGTCCGCAAAGAGCTCGCCAGAACCGAATTGGATCTAAGAACACGTGTTAGCTCCGGGTTGATGAACGAGATGGGAGATGTACGCGTACCCAGCAACGTGTGTTAGACAGGTGGGTGAAAGAGCCAGGTCCGCCGAGCGCAGGACTAAAGTAGAGGGAGCTGTGGAGCTCATTGAGGTCAAAGTGACGCGCAAGCGCGGGGACCGTCCGACGCCGATAGTACGGGAGGCGATAGTCTGTGGTTACTTCCGGATGGTCAAAACGCGACATGTTGCAGGCGGGCTGTGGTGATGTCAGCTATTTTTATACAACATTCAAGTGTGGCTCTAACAAACACACCGACATGAGAATAACACATCCCGGCATCCCCAAGTCTATTCCATGTGTTGTTTTCAGTTCATCGAGATGACGCATCATCGCAAGCGAGAAAAACGCGCCGGCGGACTCTGCGACAATCATGATGTTTTCTGGTGCAAACCCGAGGTCACGCAAATAAGCCCAGGCGGAGAGGACATCGAGCATCTGCGCAGGGAACGCGCTAGAGTCGTTGACTACTGTTCTGTATGCAGCTGCAAGCACTCGGAGGCCGGTTTTTTGAGCCAGGCCATAAGCTGACGGGGAGGTGAGTTGCTGGTTTTAATATGTGCAAATCAGCAAAGTAGAGGAACAAACACATCTGCGTGGATACGTACATGAACGCCATCTCCAGGCCAGTAGACGATAACCCTTTGCCATTCCATCGCACGTCCAGTCGGAGGACCGTCTTCAGCACGGGAGACCCAGAAGCCGGGGACCTCTACCGCCTTGACCTTGTTTGAATGGGCCGCGATGCCCACCCTCCATTCTACAGGACACGGAGGAATGCGTACCAGATCGACCCGGGTGCCTTTGCCCATTACGGCCTTGGTTAACCATCTCGTCTTCCAAGCGGTCTTCGGCCAGTCGGGCAAGCGCGCCGCTCGTGAGGGTTCTCTGGGAGGCACGAGCGGCGCGTCCGCCGCGCTCACCATCATAAAGTACAGTCTCCCGCATGAACACGACAGTTCGGTCAGCCAGCCCCAGGCAGGGTGTGAAGGCCCTATGATGAAGTGCCGGAAAGTGATGTACGTCATGTAGAATGGGAGGGTGATGATCATTCCCAGCGCAGCTCCCGTCAGCCATAGGGAGTTAAACAGCGTCATGATGGTAGGTGGCGAAGTAGCGGAACGTTCGTTGGGTTGGTATAAAAGTAGCTATCAGGAGTAGATTGTGTTTAGGTGTGGCACCGCCGTGGTCGCCGCGCTTGCCATGGTAGGGAACAGAGGTACGGGTAAAGCTGTAGTGATGTAACAGCTCGGGGCTTTCGACGAAAGCCCCTGGTTCCTAGATAAACCCCACTTTTCTTGGGAAGCCTATCAGATAAGTGCGTTCATGCAACAAGCCCACCTAATTGAGTGCTATAATCATGTCAAATCAACACAGATGTTGCAAAGCGTGAGACACGAGCAACAATGCTGGGACATGACGCGCAGGAAAAGCGAAAATGTTGTGCTCGGAGCAAGGAAGGACAAGTCGGGAGATCAACAGGGGCTTTGGGCGCCTTCGATCACGAACGCGTGCCTGAGAGCTCTAACTGCGCGCGGCAGCCGCGCTGGGCGCTCTTTGACTTGAGCTCAGCAGAGCTTAGCATACGTGTGGTTTCGTTTTTCGTCCTGCTTTGCTTTTTTTACTCCAAATCGTTTTGAACCTTATTGCTGTTATTTCTGGTCGGAGGAACTCGGGATCTGTGGCTCATCTAAATTTGCAAAGCACGCCTTCAAGGTTGGTTCCAGTCGACTCCAAAAGTATCATCATGGTCGGGAATGTCCCAGAAATAGTTAGCTGAACTGAAGAGCGAGCCTTGTTTTTGAATTTGCTCACAATCTTTGGCATGACAATTTGGCCCGCTAAGAGAACCAGAGCAGAGGCGGTTCAGGTGAGTTCGCCGTCTCACTTGCACGCACATTGTTCTTTATCACTGGTTAGGGTTAGACCTAGTGTTGATGCTCAGCGTTTTCATATCACGGCTTCCACAAACATGTAAATAATGCTTTCTCTACTCAAAATATGATCGTCTAGGTCTATCCATGGCAACCGACATGGGGGGGGAGGACACCCATCCCTTCAAATCTTTCAGTGACATTGTCCTCCAGTATACGTGTCTCATGGTGGTAGCAACGATAACGTCTCATATACTTATGAGGATCTCGGTCACAAGTCCTGCCGTCGAAATAATTAAATATTTAACTGCTCTTTTCCAGTGCCGGAGGTGTTCAGATTTAAGCTGAAATGTTTAGTAAAAAGAAAGAATGCCGCTCACGTCCACAAAAGCTATGCGCATACGTGAGTGAGCATCATATCCATTTGTTCGAAGGAGGCGATGCTAACAATACGTCAAATAATCGGATAGCAGAGTTACGGAATGGTATGAAAGTATTCGAAACAACTTTGTCTGAGTCTTTATTGGTGAAGCCCCTCGTTTGGTCATACAATGTCCACGAGGTAGTACACCACGACCGGAACATGAAGAAAACATATGGACCTACAAACGGTATGATTCGCTGCTAAGAACACCCTCTTTCCGTCTTTTTGTGACTTGACACTCAAGCTAAGGACCTCATCGATCATCATTCCTCAGAAGCCAGTGATATGAACCGGGAAAAACAATATTCAAGGAAGCAACGGATGCGCGTGCCGTGTCTTCACAGCAACGAATCACCGTAAATGAATCATCAATCTTGTGGACACAGTCGCAGAAGCGTGGAAAGGGATTTTGAGCTTGCGCCCTTTAACCCAAATGCCCACTCTGGTCTTTACTCATACCTCCTCCCATCTCTCTCTCTCTCCTTCAAAACACAGGTATCGCTGCAGAGCCTTGTCTTGTATTTCTTGAAGGCGAAAGAAGGTGCTTCTGGTTGCCTCAAGCATACTTAATCGTAGCTGACATAGCTTCCGTTCAAATCTCCTATTCACCGTCAGTTGTGACCTTCACCACACTAACGATTGTGCGGTTTGAACTCATGAGCCCAGTGTACCGACACCACTACCAGTAAGACTCTTGTATCTTTGCAGTGTTGCTGGTCGCTTATCACTTCCCACAGCGCCGACATGCCAAACACGACTGTCGACGGTATCGTTAGATCGACTTTCAACCATCCCGCTTACGAGGCGCCACACCAGGATGCAGCAGCCTTTGCCTCTCTAGGTAGGAGGACATCAGCCTTGCTTTCTGCGCGTTAAGAGGTGATTCGCTAACAACTGTAAGCAGCTGAATCGACCTCCGTTTGGACCACAATGGAGAGCGGAGACACGCCAATGCACTACCAACTACCTATTTCGAACTGGTCTTCTCTCGCCGGAGCTCTGGGTGACAATCCACCGCCACCACCTGCCACAAGCAGCTTTGTCGACAACCCTCCCGCCGCTGGACTAGCGTCGTTGCAGACCGGAGAAAACGAGAGGATGCAGAATGTGGGTGCACTCAATAGTCGCTATACTCCTCCCGAGCTTTCTAACGCAGACTATGTCTACGTATTCCAGAACTGTTCCGACGACACAAGCAAACATCATCTTCCTCCGCTGTTGTCGGCGCCCGCCTCCGCTGGCCAGGTGCAAGCGATAGGAGGGTCGTATCCTTCGGCAAACAATTCGCTTGTCAATGATGACGCTCATTCTGCAAGATGGATCATCTCGTCACCCATTCCATGGCTGGAAAAGAAGTGGGAGGGCCCGATGAATAACGAACTAGATCAGCACATCCAACACGAGGCCAATGTTGCCCATGATCTCACAGACTACGACGACAACAACGACGATGATATCGCCGAAAATAACGAAGACATGCTCGAAGACGTTGGCGACTCTATGGAACTCGGCTCCGTTGATACAATCGACAATTCCACTCATGCTTGCAAATCTTCTGAGCCCGAGAATGCTGTTCCTACACCCCTCGACCTACTTTCTTCCGCTGTCGCACCTATTTCTCTTGCACAAACCGGCCTACGACCTCAGTTTCGGTTAAATCATTCGTTCTTCCTCAATAATAACACCTATTATTCGACTGACACCCAGTCCCTGCCCTCCCCTTCTTCTCACTCCCGTACTTCTTCCCCCAACTCCAATGCCCCCACCACTTCAACGTCATTGATCAGGACCCCTTCACCCGACCCAAACGATCCTGTTCAGAGGTCTAGGACTTCCTTCCACAGAGCATTGAAGGACACTTGGGATCGGCTTGTCCTGAAGCCTCACAGGCGCACTAGTCGTGTTGGCTCCTACCGTACGGTGACCGCTGCCGACGGGGATATCGGTCGCACGCTCTGCGGAGTCCCCGGCTGCAATACGGTGCTATCCCTCTCGACCAGAGCGAAGGTTAAGCAGGTTACAACACACTTTAAGACCGTGCACGATATCGGCCTCTTTTGGGACACGCGTGCGTGCACGGCATCTCCAGGTGCAATTTTTTGTCCGTGGGAAGGTTGCGAGCAGATTAATTACGGTCCAAACGGACTAAAGCTCCATATTCAAGCGCACATTGGGTTTATTTGCCCTGGATGTGGAGGCGGCTACCGATCGCAGCCAAGTTTCATAGAACACCTACGTCTCTATGCCATTGAACCATCGAGTCAAGCTTCCTCTTAAACCATTACAAAACATGTGTTCGAAAATACATTTAGCTGAGACAAGCAGAGGTAATAATTGTTGTTCGAAGGCATTCTAAGTAAATTGAACAGCTCTAACAATACGTCGTTCCATTCACAATCTTACTTTTGTGTATCATACGCAGCCTTTTTCTAGTTGGCTTTTGATATCCGTTTTTGATTCCTTACGCACTCTGAATCGCTCGCCTCTCAGACGATTCCTTGTATTCTTTCTTTTGTGGCGTGGCCGTTCCAATGATTCAGGGGTAGACATAGGTATTTGAAATACATGATATCTTCAAATCAAAAACCCCTCACACAACTTAAGCAACATTATGAAGCACACATAGCCCATAGTTTCACGTCAACAGAATGAAGCGACTATAGATTATACGCATCATCTTCAAATATATATCTTATACGTTCAGCAAGTACGAGTGAGCTCAGTATTATAAATACTTGAAGAAGACTGCATCAAGCGCTGTCCGGGGGCCTAATGATCGCAACATTTTCTCACGCCGGAAAAATGTGCGAAGGTAATGATGCGATTTCGCAAGCGTTCGAACGACGTGTCACATCCTGCAACTTGCCGGCGTTTGAAGCTTGAATGACACTCAAGCTAGATGCTTTTTTTTTCTTTCATTCTCAAACGCTCCGCTTAATCCCTTAACTTCGTTTGTTGTCTACCTGCTCGCTTCTGACGTCAAATAGACTCTCGTCAAGACATAGGCTTGATGGCGCTGCATCTATTCTCTTCTTGACTCATCAAAGACCTATGAAGAGGATTCCGGCAGTTAGACGGCAAGTAGAACGCCAAAATATCTTTCCCATATCCAAGTCTACTCGGTATAGCAAGTTATGATAATCAGTGCTTGAAATCATCGAGCTACTTGCTTTAACATAATCAGATAATCCGTGTGGGACTTTCAAGCATCGGACGACGGCATAGAGGAGGCTGTGGAACGGCAAGCTGCGATGGAGGCTTCGTCTCGTCAGTTAACATATAAATTCTTGTAATATTGACTTGTCTGAGTTTGTTGTTCAATTTTCTAGCGTGGATATGACTGAAAATGCCTGGTGTTTTGTGCTTGTACCTTCCTCTTATATCAAAGGCCAACGGGCTCGAACGGGGCTTCCCAGACAAGTCGAAGACATGTAGAGAAGAGTTGTATTCACTATTCTCTGCGCCTTCCCACATGTCAGCAAACACCGTATAAACTATTATTGCCCCGAAGCGTGGCAGCATTGTTGGGAGTTCAGTGGATACGTTGACACCAATGACCCTCAAAGCTATTTTGGTGCACCTTCATGATTGCTCGTATTGGAAATTTATGGTGTGACGAAGCAAACACTCCAACAAGCGTTGTTTGGAAGATTGACTGCTTGGCGACACTCCTTGGAGCGTTCTGAAATTCCGTTTATGGCGTGGGTTCTCTGGGCGCAGGGCTCTGTCAGGGCTGATTACTTGTGTACGTTCTATGTTCTTCTTCACATGCGCGCACTCATTGCTCAGCAGTGTGGGTAGCCCAAACAGCTCATAACAAATCCGTATACCCCTGGATTATAAACGTAACTAATGCATCTGATATTGGCCGAACGGTGGGTGAATACGTGCATTTGACACTCAATTCGGGAAGCAGCCGCAAGAACTTTCTTGGACGACAAGAAGCGGCGGTAAATGTTTTAACGCCGTTCAAATCCGGTAAGGACTAATAACGACCAGCCACTTTTGGCTACGAATCACCAGTGTTTGTGGATTGACACACATTTGGCCCAACGAGCATCGGTATAGAAAATCCGGATGGAAGCAAGCTAACCGCCGATAGAAGCACGGGTCATGATTCCTCGTGGCGGAGGACCCATGGAGTGATTTTACAAACAGTTTGATCGACTTGTCGAATTTGCTATAGACTCTTGTGGCATACCGAAACATGCCCACGGCCCTGTACGAGTTAAAGGCCTCAACGACAACACCTCGCCTCAGATTTGAGTGTACCACTTCGAGCTACGTGAGACGACTAGTCTGATAGTGGTGGTAGTTTTTTTTTAGCTACAAACTACTTCCGCGGAGGAAAAGAATCAGGTATGAAATCATACAGCAATGTTTCAACCGAGACCTTTTTGTTGACGCCTCGCACAAACTTAAAAAGGGGTCATGTTCGGGAACACATCGACACAAGTTTGTCTCAGACCGAGATCGGGGGACTGACAATAAATTACAAACACCGCTCCGGGCAAGCCGTATCCCCTCCGTCTATTCTTCGTGGACAAATTGCCACACCGCCTACCGTCGTCAACCATCCGCAGAAAATTAACGGCAAGAAGCCACGGAAAGTAGATGAAAGGTAACCTGGGTGAAAGGATCCCGCCGTGTGGACAATGGAAGGCAATTGGGTGGACACGATACGGAGCCGATGGCTGGTGGCTGAAGTAGACATCGAATCGCGGCCGCCCCGCTTTCAGATAAATACGCGCTCTGATCCTCCCTTGCTCTTTATCCCGTATTTTTCCCTGCCTTTCGGTAGACAGAAACGAGCAAGAGACTTTAACTATCTCTTCAGTTGATAGTACGTGCTCTTTCGCTCTAAGAGCACGATCGAACAACACTGAACCGCCCCTTCTCGTCTGTTCTTTCAATCTTCTAGTAATCTTTCACCAAGCTTTCACCACGCCACTCAACGACAACTTTTGCTCACGTCAACGCCTGCACACGCAAATGTAGGTCTTTCCAAAGATCATCAACTTTAAAACCTCGTTTACACGCGTCTGACGCGTCCCGTTTCCCCCCTCAACCAAACGCTCTACAGTTGTCCGCAAACTCCTACACAACTGGCACGACCACGACTTCTTGGGTTCAAAGACATTTCACGAAGGATAATTATGGCCCATTCTCAGTGCGTCCTGTATTTTCGCTCAATGTTCTACTGTGCCTAAACTTTCCTCCAGCACTCTCACGCTTCACGCGACTGCAGGCAGCGCGCAGGATCAAGTCGCGTACAACACCATCACCCTCCCTTCCACTAACTATCCGCCTTCGCCTGGCTCCTTGTTGACGGTTCAGCATAACGGAGACGTATGCCTCGCAGACGCCCAGGACTTGGCGCTCTATAACACGATCTTTGGCTTCACCACTTTGGAGCTGGACACCGAAGTCGGCCAAACGGATCCTCTTGAACTTCCCACTAACGACACCTCTACCGAATCCTCCGATTTTGAGCTCGCAGACTCTGTAGACATGACCGACGCCCCTCCAATGGTTTTCGGCGAGTATATCACGAACGACTGTCCCTGGGACCAATTCGACCAATTTCACACCGCCTTTGCAGACTCTCACGAGGTTTTCGAGCCTCTTATCCATCGCACAGTAATGCCAAGTGAGATTCCCGACTTCGAGGATTACGAGTCTTCTCAGAAACTTTCACCCTCTCACGCTCTTGCTTCCCCGCTCCTTGCACAGCAGGAGACGTTGGCTGCTTCTCCAGCTCCCGCTCTCCTCAGTCTGGACGATGAGGCTCCACCATCCTCATCTTGCAGTGTGTTGAAAGTCACGAGTTCGTACACTTCCAGTGAGGTGAGCGACTCTGATGAGCCGGAGCCGCTTCGTTCTGCCACCGCCGACAATTCTGCATTTGTCGACGAGCCGCGTTCTCCTTTCGCTTTCGGACGATTTTCCTCTCCGCTTTCTGAGCTTGCCCCCTCTCTACCCGGTTCCCCATTGCTAGAGAAGTCGAGCCTCCCTGTTCAGCAGCAAGTTCAACATACGTCCTCCAAGCGCAAGCGCGAGGAAATGACTCCTTCAGCTCCTCGACGGAATGCGCAAAAGAAGGCTCACTGGTACAAGCCTCGTGAGACGGTGGGGTTGGGGCGCAGGGTCGCGGCGCGGTTTGCTAAGTCTTTCAGCGCCACACCTACCCCGTCCCTTTCGTCGGACCACTCTGGTTCTGGTGCTTCCACGCCCTCGGCTAGCACTTCGTCACTTGATGGCCCTTTGACCTGCACCTTCCGTGCCTTGCCCAAGGACGTCCATGATGACATTGGGCTCACGCGTTGCGGACTCGGTGATTGTCAAGTCTCCCTCTCGACCACTCTCAACAACGATGCGATCTTGAGCCATATTCACGAAGTACACTCTCACGTCTCCTTCTCCGAAGGGAATGGCAACCCTTTGCTTCGCAACGTCGAGAGAGGGGCGACCATCCCCTGTCCTTGGGACGGGTGCACCAGCACTATTAGAGCCAAGGGATCTGCAATCAGGCACCACATCGTCTCCCACTTCAAGTTTGTCTGCTTCCGTTGTGGCAAAGAATTTGTAGCCTTTGACACACGGAAAAGGCACTGGGGCGAGGGACGCAAGTCCGATAAGGGCCCTGAGTGCAAGCGTGACAAAAATGAGGCTTACCTTGAGGCTTTGAAATCTCAGAATGCCTACGCTTCTTAAGCTGTGTTCGTCCCGGCTGAGCCGTCGACGAGCTCTTTCCCGCCTCGCCAGGGAGTAGCGTCATCTCCCATCCGAACGTTCATTGATTCACTCATTTTCACCATCTGCGACACCGCCATCGTTTCCACCCGCGATACCCTCACCACCTTTTCATTTTCTTTTAGCTCTAATTCATTTGGACGGTATCTCACATCCGTACATTCACTCCACCTTTACTCTCGATTATGCTTTACTATGCTTTACTATGCTCGCCTATGCTTGACCCACCCATCCATCTACTAATCCTCCCGTGAATTTTTGTAAAATGCTCTCATTCCAGCCGTCTTTTTCATCTGCCTGCAAAGTATCTCGTTTTTCAAATCTGATATCAATGTAGTATTCCTTAGTATGTGTAATGTCAATTATAAATTATGAAAATGGCGTATTGAGTGAAGCCGAACGATGGCTATTACGAAAGGTGGATACCAATACGGGCTTTTCTGTGGCTAGCTAACAACTCCCTAAAGGTCTCCTTGTGTAAGCACCCAGGGGGGCAACTGCAATTATACCACAATTTGCAAATGAGATAGGCCAATGCGATGCAAGAACCCTAATCCCGAGGAACGTGCCAGGCTTCGGCGGCAAGGGAAGGAAGGACGGCGAAGGTCAAGTCCGCACCCTACACGCTTCACGCTCCGTTCCCCGATGTCTGGAACACCCATCGTGGAGCGTCGCGCCGGCTCTTCATCGCTCGTGAGAGCCGGAGCGTTCTTTGTCTCTGCCATCTCACTAGACCCCCTGCCGGCCTTGGCTAGGACGTTCTGCGAGGACCACCGCTGACGACCACACCTCGTCGACCCTTCGTTCCCTTGCTTTTTTTTTTTTTGCCCGAACGTCGCTGGTTCTCTACTTTACAGTTTTCATTTTTTTTTCTGTGCGCCGACATACACCCGAGCCAACTTCTACAATGATACTCTCCAATTGGCAGCGAACGAGCTCTGGTCTCAGTCTGCTTCTCGCAGCGAACTTGGTCACGCACTTGGGCTCCGTGCGTGCTTACGATCTCGTTCGCGAGCACCGTGGCATTTCGTTTTTTGGTACGTTTCTGATATGTTCCATGCTTCCTATGCACTCACGGGAAACCCTCCTCTTCGAATTCAGATCGACTCGATTTCTACGGAAGTTTCGTGAGTACGAGACTGTACGACCAACACGTCATTTTGACTCACCACCATCCTCCTTTCTGCGCATACAAAGGACAACTTAACCAACGGTGAGCTGGAACTCTCAACCTGACTCGAATTTCACTCACAAGATTCTTACCAGGTAACGTTAACTGGGTTGACCGTGATACCGCTTACGATACCAATCTCGCATACATCAACGCCGCCGGAAACGCCATCATCAAAGTCGACAACAACTCGACGGTCACCAAGGGCCAGCTGCGCAACTCTGTCCGTTTGACGTCTCAGGACAGCTATGCTGTCGGCTCGTTGTGGATCATAGACATCGTCCACCTGCCATATGGGTGTTCGGTGTGGCCAGCGTTCTGGACGGTCGGTCCGAAATGGCCGGATGACGGCGAGATCGACATTATTGAGCAGATCAACCTGTGAGCGCACCCCATTTCCATGACTTGCAGCTATTTTTGACCATGGTCGGCTTTTCGCTAGCGCTTCCGCAAACCAGATGGCCCTCCATAGCCTACCCGGATGCTTTCAGTCGGTGCCTGCGTTGCAGACTGGGCTCGTAGGCGGTGGTATGCCCTTGACTTTTTCACAAGCTTCACGTACGTTTCTGACTGTTACCTATGTCGCGTTAGATTTGCACTTGGCCAGTGACTGCTCGTCTACATCCGGCTGTGTCGTAAAAGAGACGGCACCCAACAGTTTCGGCGCGAACTTCTCACGCGCTGGCGGAGGGGTATGGGCAGCTCAGTTCGACGTCGAAGGCGTATTGTGAGTTCGTCGCTTCTGCCGCCGTCTCAACATGGCTGATTTGTGTCTGTTCGCGTGTAGCATCTGGTTCTGGAGTGTAAGTGCATTTTTTTTTCTAGTTCCACCACTCCTTGGGGGTGACCGGCGACCTCACAGCGACCAAACGTTCCTCGGTCCCTCCAATCGTCCGCAGCGCCGAACAACCTAGGTGCAGTTGACATGTCCACCTGGGGCGCGCCATCTGCGGCATACCTCACATCAGGCTGCAACGTACCCGAGTTCTTCTCTCCACAACAGCTGGTGATCGATATCACTTTGTGTACGTGTTCCTAAAGCTTTATCTCGATCTTGACTCTGTCGCTCATACTCAATCTATAGGTGGTGCATGGTACATTCATCTTTTTGTTCTTTTCTATAGCATGTTCCTCATGTACTCCCTTTCAGGGCTGGCTTGAACGACACTTACGCTCCTCAGTGCGCTGCTATGGGCCCCACAGGCCGCTGTGTGCGTCTCTTTCTCTTTCTCTTCGAATCACCTCGGCTCATTTCCATACCCAGTACGACGACAACGTCGTCGGCGACGGCCGAAACTACGACCAGGCGTACTTCGAGATCTCCTACCTCCGCGCGTACACCACCGGCGGTGTCGCGCCCACCCCTTCGCCGGCTACCCCTGGTGCGGCGTGGCAGAACGGCTCGCTCGTGACCGGCCTGCCGGCGAACACGGGCGCCGCCGTGCGAGCCGCCCCTGTCCCGGGGAGTGGGGCGTGGATCGCGTGGGTGCTCGCGCTGTTCGTCGGGGGCTTGCTCGCGGGCGCGGCGGTGTTCACCGGAGGGGTGGGTGAGGACGTCAAGAGTGTATGGTAAGTTGGCCGTAAGAGCACTGTTTGAACGTGTGGGGAAGGGACTTTTTTGTGGACTGTAATAGTGGGAGGCCGCACAATTTGGCGTCAATATTTTGCTTAGGTGCTTTCTTGCTTGTTGTTTTCTTTACCTTGGTTTACGGAAGATTAGAGGAATACTCACGATGTCTAAATCGTCGTACATATCCAGTAATACATGCTGCGCTGAGCGCCGCCTTTCATTCTACTCATCCTTTAGGCACTTATTGAGTACCATTGAAGGCATTTCCTGTTATATTCTACACTAAATTTAAATTTATCCGTGCCACCTGTTCAACATTGCTTTGCATACGTGCTCTGCCCCATTGGTGTCTCCTCGCCACCAAACTTCCCCTTATCGGGCCGACCGTGTACCTGGTCGGGCTGGTGGATTCCACGGGAGCCGGTCGCGCTGCTCAGCATATTCACGGGCTCACCCGCTATCAAGATATCAGTGAATCAACACGACGATACGAAGGCAACGAGGAGCCACGTACACATGAGAGACTCTGTGATTTCTACAATATCGATAATCAATCGCTCCACTAGATCTCCGGTCATCGTCTCGCGTACGACGACACGCAAGATCTCCGTATCTTGTTCAGCTGGTGGGGCGCCGTAGTTGGGGACGATCCAACCCTTGGTGCGAAGCATTGTTTGGATCCAAACTTGTTGAATGTGCGGGAACTTCTGTTTGATTTCGTCGTTGAGCCTATAGTCATAATGTGATGCGTAGTTAGCATTAATTCAAGCGAGCGAAAATTAATCGAACGTGATGCATACTGGAAAGCGACCACTGGCAAACCATATCCATACAAACGTGGGTCATCGTCCTCACTGGCAACACTCCCCAGAAGCCCTTCAGCCTTCCCAAGGAGGGATGCATTTTTGTTAGGCAAGTGAATATTGCTCAGAACCTGTCATCGAGTGGAGTCAGTGGTGTGCCAGCATTCATTCGAGGTGTTTACCTTGAAGTAGGTTCCCTCTAACGCACGGGAAAGAAGACGGGCGTTGCGAAGGTCTTTGAGCGCGATGCGCCGGTATCCTTCGAACCCGAGATTAAGGAAGTTGAACATCTGTAAAAGGATGGGATATGCGGGCTTGGAAAAGTTAAGAGTGAAAGAGTATTCAGTCGAGCCCACTGTAAAGAGCGGATGTCAATATTGGCAGAGGTTGCAGATAACGAAGAACCATACGGTAGTGAAGTTCGAAAATCAAATCTTTGTGAAGCAAGCTTTCATCTCTCCAGAGAACCCAGCCAAGCCCGACATAAGAAAGTCCAAACTTGTGCCCTGAGGAATTGATGGATACAACGCGCGGAATATCGAACGACCATTTGAGGTCGGGGAATGCAAAGGGGGCGAAAAATCCACCGGAAGCAGCATCGACGTGGATCGGGATGTCGATGCCGGTTCGGGTTTCATAATCATCGACTGTCGATGGTAGGTTCGTTATCATGACCAAGAAAGTTGAAGCCGAACGTACGTAGATCAGACATGAGCTTGACGTCCTCAAAGTGACCAGTATAAGTCTACGGTTCGGTAAGCATTATCGACCCTAATCTAGGTAATTCTTAGTATCAGGCACTCACACTGCCTAAGATGCTAAAGTAAAAATTAGGACGCTTGATAATTTAAGAAAAATATGTGTGAACGTACACCATGACACCAATCGTATTTTCATCTACGAGATTGATCGCATCGTTCGGGTCCATCACATAATCTCTTTCAGCCTTAACGGGCACAAGGCGCGCCTCGACATCCCAATACCTCGCGAACTTTTCGATAGCAACTTGAGCGTTCGCGCCAAACACCATGTTTGGATGGAAGTAGTCTTTCCCGGCCGTCTTGCGTGCCTCTTGCCAGCGCTTTTTCATTGCGAGGCCGCCGAGCATGATGGCTTCGGAAGAGCCACCTGTAGCAGTGCCGATCACTTTTCCCTCCTTGGGAGCCTTCCAAAGACTTGCAACTAACAAAACGTTAATGTGTTTGCTAAGCAAGGAACACTGTGAACGATCTTACTCATAGACACGCAGCGATTATGAATGATTTGTGTAGCAGGGTATTCATCTAAGTCAACTGCGTTTTTGTTGATATTCTCCATGAGAAGCTTTTCGGCATCAGGAGGCATCCAAGTATGCACGAACCTGTGCATAAATACGGTAAGCTCGAGTTTGCTCATTCGCGATACAGCCAGTACTCACGAAGCAAGGTTTAACGTCGGATTCCCGTCGAGCGCCATCTCGTCGTGGATCAATTGATATGCGACCTTGGAGTTTATGCCTTCTTTTGGCATTTCATACTTGGGGACACGAACACTTTCCGCGTCGCGCTGGTAAGACGAGCCATAGCGGTGCACCCGAGCAGGATCAACGAGGTGCTTGCGTGCTGGGTGATCGCGCGAACGCTCGATCAGGTCTTCAGGATCAACTGGGTAGGAGATATTATCAGGAAATATCCCGGAGGGTCAGTGGATCACCTCACTGTGGCGAGAAAGGGACATGGGTGTCGAATGTAAGAAGACGAGTTGAGCCAACTGGAATACTTAAGTACTTAGTGCAGTCCCTGATAAGATGGTCCGATATCTATGGTCCATTCGGTCTAGGTTCCCCGTTTACATCATACATGCCCACCTTTTATAGCTTTTGTAGAAGCGGATTCGAAAAGTCATTGGTGGCTGCATCTAGACACCTTGGGATGATGATCATGATGGGGAGCGAACAAGAGTCGGACTCGGGTAGCATGAGCGCTCTCTCAGGGCTTTACAACTTCTTCCACCACGAACAACGGCGTGACTTATATAAATATTGCTCTGCCCACACTCAGAGTCTTGGACTACGAAAATAGTCCTGCAAAGTGAAACATACCCATTCAAAAGCACTCATGGCTAGAGTACGTCATGTTATACGAAGTCTTCATATACCTTCTGCTCAACGACGTCTATATGTACAGGGAAGAAAAAATCGTCGCGGTCCGCGCAATGCCCCTGCCGCCAATTCGGAACCCCTGCGCACAGACGCAATCACAGGAGACGACATGTACAACGAAAGATTTGAACGCTACTACAAAGCACAGGGGATTTTGTCTGATGAGGAATGGGAGAACTTCTTGCGCGCACTTCGTGCCCCATTGCCGACCACGTTCAGATTGACAGGAAGCCGACAGTACGTTTCAGTTTCCCACAAGTTGATCACGACAACGTCTGATCGGTTGCTCTCGCGGCTGCACAGGACTGCGCAAGCGTTGAACGAACTTATTACGACTAATTATGCTGCAAACCTTCAAGACGTCGTTTTTGAGGGCGAGGCCATCCAACCTCCAATGCAAATCCCTTGGTAGGTGCCTCAAATTTCGATACTCTGATCTTCGTTGACTCCTTTTAGGTACCCAGACGGTCTTGCCTGGCAGTTTAACGTGAGCAAGAAGGTCCTTAGGCGTTCGCCTGAATTCAAGAAGTTCCATTCTTTCCTCGTTTACGAGACGGAAGTGGTCAGAATTCACACTTCGTGCATAAGCCTCAAAAATGACTGAAAGGCCATGTGCGCTGCTACCTTCTAGGGAAACATTTCACGTCAAGAGGCTGTCAGCATGCTTCCGCCCCTTCTACTTGATGTTGAACCGCACCATACGGTAGGTCAGCGCTTTGCTTACGCTCATCGTTAAGCCCACACACTTACCTACAGTAGGTGGTTGATATGTGTGCCGCACCAGGTTCAAAGGTTTGTGCATGAGTCATATTTTTCTAGGTCTCGCTGACACAAGTGCTTGCTACCGTAGACTGCACAACTTCTTGAAGCCTTACATGCGAACGACTCCCTCTCCGCATCGTCCCTACCTTCGGGCTTGCTCGTCGCAAATGACAGTGACAACAAACGTGCACATTTGCTCATCCACCAGTCCGCACGACTACCGTCTCCAGCATTACTTGTTACCAATTTAGATGCGAGCATATACCCAACGATCGGCCTTCCGCCTGGATATACTCGACCCCGAGCCGCAAAGCCAAACAGTGGAGCACCCGTCGCAAGGAAAGGGGCCAATACTCGGCCTAAACGGAACGTCCTGCTGTTCGACCGAATACTGTGTGATGTGCCTTGCTCGGGAGACGGAACAATTCGTAAAAATGCGGGAATATGGAAGACATGGGGACCGGGGGATCCGAACGGGCTGCATAGGTGCGTCACTGTACACGACTCTACTAAATTTTATCTCAAAATCGCTTGCAATCTCTTAAATGGTGCAACACAGTCTGCAACTACGAATCCTTCAGCGCGCCATGACCATGCTTTCGCCATCCGGTCGCATTGTTTACTCCACCTGCTCCTTGAACCCCGTTGAGAACGAGGCAGTGATTGCTGCCGCTCTTCAGTCTAACCCCGAATTTATGCTGGTCGACGTTTCATCCCGTCTCCCTGGATTGGTCAGAAGGCCTGGGATGACAGAGTGGAAAGTACCAGCCGATAAGGAATGTACGCAGATGTACGACACATGGGAGAAGTTCTTAGAAGAAGTGGAGGAAGGGAAGCGAGGAAAGCTTGCCCAGACCCATTGGAGCCCCGGAAAAGCTGTGTCAGAAGAACTTGGACTGTCTAAATGGTATGTCAACACTCGGTTAATGAGCGGCCTCCATCTCTTTTCTGATCACTATTATTACAGCTTGCGAATTTATCCTCATCTACAGGATACTGGCGGCTTTTTTGTTGCAGTGCTTGAGAGAAAACCCAAAGTGGCAGCACCAGCTACTTCATCTGAAGTGTCGGATCATGCAACTTCATCAACCGCTGGCAAGCGTAGAATGGAAGAAACTCTACCAGAAGATGTCAGCGCAGAGCCTGATGCAAAGAAAGCGCGAGTAGAAGACGTCACGACAGAGGAAATGGATACAGCAGAGGCTACGGATGAAGATGAGGAAGAAGAAGGGACGACAGAGACCCCGGCGCTTGAAAATGTGGATACAGATATGGCTTCACCTGCACAAACAGAAGCACGACCTGTCGTTCCTGCTAACCAACGCAACAAACGCGGTAAACAACGTTTCGACGATGGAAGTTACAAAGAAAATCCCTACACATTCCTCGCACCTGACGATCCGGACATTAAGCTTTGCGTGTATGTCCTTGACTTTTTCGCATTGCTTTTGGCTAATATGTAGTACAGAGAACAGCTTCATCTCGACCCCACCTTCCCCACTTCTTCAATCCTCGTACGAAATCCACCAACGGAGCCAGTTCGTTCATTGTATCTCGCGAATGACCTCGCTCGCGCAGTCGTCACGCATAACCCTCCCGCACGCTTACGACTGCTGACGTGCGGGACAAAACTATTCTCGAAGCAGGGTTCGGCGTATGCACTGTCGTCTTCATCGGCGGCCAACTCGTCCTCGGCTATGCGGAGCGGCTCCGAAGGCCAGCAGTTCCGTATTCTCGCTGAGGGTTTGAGGATAGCATTGCCTTTCGTAAATCCGGCGCATGTGATAGGGACCGGAAACTTGGCAGCATTAAAGGTGCTCCTCTCGAGTTATTACCCGCTCTGTGAACGATTCCAGGAGCCATTCCGAGGTGATATCGAAAGCCGGAGTACGTATGTTTCGAACGCATGTGATCGAACAAGTACTGATATTGGTGTTTGTCTGTTCAGGTACTGGAAGTTACATTGCGAAATTCCCTCAAGAAGAGTGGGAGGGTGCAGTGTAAGTCGCAAGCATATCAACTCAGCACTATATCTTGATCCCATGATTCTAGCATTCCGCATGAATTGCAACTGCCCCTATGGAAGTCAAATGTATCCGTCTCCCTTATGGTTGACAAGCAAGCTAAGAGGTACAAAATGTCTACCTTATAACGTTCCCTGTAGCTAACTCCTTTTCCAAATCCTTCAGTGCACTCAGCATGCGCCTCTTCGGAGAGGATATCACCGTTGTCGCACAGGCAGCTGCTAAAGCTCGTGCCATGAATTCAGCCAAAAACGAAAAGAGTCAAGAGGTTGCGGACGGACAAGCGAGCACTGACACTCCCGCCGTGCCTGTAACTCCCACTGAAGTACAGGAAAACGAAGAGGACGGAAGCGAGACATTAGACTGATCTAGAATGCAAAAGGAGGGACGAAATAATGTACAAGCTATGTAACAGTCCGTATGAATGAGTTACTATGTGTATGTTTGCGAAGGTAAAGGTCGAGCAGATGAGTAGATCAGAAAGCATTGAGGATCGATTGCACCCATGGATTAGCATCAAGCTTAGGACGGAACTGCTCCACACATCGCTTGAGTTCTTCCAATTGTGCTTCTGGATCTAGATCTGTTTCCCCCATACTGACGTCTCCCTCGGCGTCCTGCCCGCCAGACGACCAAGCACGAAGTAGCTCTTCAACCGCAGCAGCTCCTTCACGTACAACATCCTCAGGGAACTGCTCTGCTTCTTTGTCTGAGTGAAGTCAAATTAGCTTTGATATATAGCGGTTAGCCAGGCAAGGGCGCACCATGACCAAAGTCTTCCAATTCATCAGCCTTGCGTTTTGCAAGCTAGATAGCACTTTCTGAGATTCCAATCGTACGTTGCATTAATCTCCACATACCTTGATCACCCTTTCGGGGAAGTTTGCGAGTTCGGCTACGTGAATACCAAAACTTTGATCACAAACGCCTGTTTACAGTAACATCAGCTAAGCAATTTATAGCAAAAATAGGTGGAGATGCAGAACCAACCTGGCTCGACCTTGTACAACAGCGCAATACTTCTGTCTTGGGAGCCCTCGCCAGTTTTGTCCACATGTGCTACTACATGCAAGTTTTTCACATGTGGCACTTGTTGATCGAGCGCAGTAAGTTCGTGGAAGTGCGTTGCGAAGAGGCAGAAGGCATGTATCTCCGATGCAATATGTCTATCAATTTGCGTCAATACAATCAGAGTGAGAATAAGGAATTTGCATACTCTGAGATGGCCCAAGCCAAACCGAAGCCATCGTATGTGGAAGTGCCTGTATGATGCCATTCTTAAGTGGAGTCCTACTTCTTTAATCAATCTCGCATACCTCGCCCGAGTTCATCAATGATAATGAGCGAGTCTTGAGTTGCTGACTGTTTGGGCAGTGAGTTAGCCAGAATGCACCTAGTTCGATAGCACACACCCTAAGAATAGTAGCCGTCTCGAGCATTTCCGCCATGAAGGTCGAGATACCCTTGAGCTGGCTGTCGCCGGCTCCAACACGGCATAGAATCGAGTCGAAAATTGGTACAGTTGCTTCAGAGCAGGGAACAAAAGAGCCGATTTGGGCCATGAGCGAGACCACGCCGGCCTGCCTTATGTACGTCGACTTGCCACCCATATTGGGCCCAGCTGCACATTCAAAGGTCAACTTGACTCCTGAGACTATGCACGAAATGAACTCACTGATGATCTGGAACTCACTCTCCCCTGTTTTGTGTCAATTAGCCGAGTTTTGGTATCTAAAAGCAGAAAGCTATACCTTTTACCATCTCGACGTCATTAGGAATGAAGCTGATGTCGTCTTGAACCTCAAGGCAAGGATGACGCGCGTCTTTCAGAATCAGGTTACCGGCACCTATGAAATATTGAGGTCAAGTGTGCATGAGGCTTTAGTGAAAACAAACCTTTCTCTACGACGGAAGGCTTTACGTATGATTCAGGAGCGTTGACGGCCACGTGCGCAAAGCTAAATACCCTGGTGAATGAAGATAAAATACAGGTTAGATGGGGGCATAGCTGACCTGACAATAACATCCAGATGCGCAATTATGTCATCCAGGGCCTCAAGAACAGGGGTGTAGGTCGATGCAATGTTGACGACCTCCTTCACTAGGCCACTTTGCACTCGCTGATACTCAGCCGTCTTATCCTGGAAGTCAGTCGCGAGCGATTTCAGAGCCTTCGTTGTAAAGAAAACGCCCGATTTCGTCGTCGCAAGCTCGATGTAATCCTTCTTTTTCTGAATGGCTTTGGCATCCTGAGTAGAGAATCGGGTTTAGTGGTTATGAGGGGCGAGATGGAAGAGAGCGTATCACGCACTCCCTTGCTTAAGCGGAAACAGTATCCATAAACAGGAGAGTTTTCGAGGTGCTATCCCAGAAATTAGATCAGAATGAAGGACTATGAAGGTGTATGTTCGCCCACAAGCTTCTTGTCGAGATCCAGGTTGAGGTCGTCGCCGGCTTCACGGTGCTCCGCATCGAGTCCATCACGTATCTACGACAGTGTTGGTCACGGCCCTATCCGCCACAGTACGATGAATCTTACACACTTTTATTAATTTGTTTGCGAGAGCCTGAAGCCGTTCATCGTAATCCGGCTTGATTACATAATTGTGTCGGTCGAGCTCCTCCAAGTCGAGCGTAGCCTCCACCATCTCAGAGTATTTCGACAGGTCCGTTTCGTATTTCTGTATCCCGTTCGAGTTTATGACGAGTTGGGTTGAAGTGAACACGATACACTCACGCGGAGGTTGTTCAGGTACACTTCTTCGATCAGCTCGCGACACCTTTCGCGTGGGGTCTGTGCAGATTCGAGGGTCTGTATCATGCCCGAGACCTGGAATGTGCGTCAGCGGTGTCGGCGTTGTTTCCAACTTAGGCAAAAGTAACGTACCTTGAGTACTGCCTGGTAAACACGAACGACATCCTCCAAGCTTGCGACTGATTTCTGGAAGCGCTTGCTGATACGGTGCATATCTGGCATCATGCGAAGGTAGTCGTCCTAGCAAATAGCCTGAGCCAAACACGAAGCTTCTTTTGAACTAAAGCCGGACCGACCTGAAGCGTCCGTCTCGCATCTGAATCCTCCACAAAGGTTTCAACAAGATCTTGTCTTTTCACTGTGCCAAAGTCAATACACCGTAGAAAAGAGTCCATTTCGAAACTCACAAATCTCGTGGAGGTTGACCAGAGGCTGCTTGAGCCAGCTCGCAAGCAGACGCGTGCCCTGCCCGGTTTTGCACTTGTTAAGGAGGCCTAAAAGTGTCGTGTTCTTGTTGCTGCCACCCTGATCAGAGATAGGCCGTCAGCGATCGTTGTCTAATCTGATGATAGATGCAAATGCAATCGTACAGTCTCTCCCGGGCCCTCCGTCAAGTTGAGTGCGCGCAACGCACTCGCGTCCAGGCGCATGTATTGCTGGAGGTCGTGTTGGCGGATGGTGAACGCCCCGTGGTTTGAAGTGTCAGAGAGGAGGGAGAGGTATGTGATCAGCGCGTTGAGAGCGGCGGGTGCGACCGGCAGCGATAGCTCGGCTACGAGGGCGACGGAAGTCAGTGCTGGAAGGGAACAGCAGCACAAAGAAAAGTCAACATACAGATGGTCGCGGACGCAGCTGCGCTAGACTCGGTGGTCTTGGCCTTGAGCAGCCGGCTGAGGTCGTCCTCGACGTTCTTTGTAGCAAACTCGCCTAGAGTAGCATCAGTCTCCGCAAAAAAAAAGACATTCGCAACTCTCCCACTCACTGGGCTTGCGCTCGGTGATGACGACATCACACCTCTCGAGCACCGTCTTGAGCTTGTTTAGGTCGATGTCGCGGTCGGTCGTGCCTGAAATCGTGCCGGTCGGTACGATGGCTTCCTTCACGCCCAGTTGGATGATGAGAGACTGTCCCCCGGTATCAGCGCAGGACGCCTTGGACCGAATAAGTGCAATCACGTCACCTCAGTGTTGGAGAAAATCTCGTTGTCGGGAAAGTCTGCGACGCCGAGCTCACGCGTGCTCGTGTCCGCGAACGCAATGCCGACGTTCTTGGTCTTCGCCTTGGGCCCCGCCGCGTCGGTAACGTTCCGTACTTGGACGGACATGACGATAGGAGCCGAGCTGAGATCCGTGTTGACGAACAGCAGATCTTCGACCGCCTGAAGGTTTCCTGGTGACGCCTGGGGAGCGATAGAGAAACGGTAAGCGGAACTCTCAAAGCGACCGCCTCTCACGCGCGCACCTCCTTGTCCAGCGTGAACTTGGACGGCTTCCTCGACTGCCCCTTCTCCGGCTCCCATATCTCGATCCTCAGCTGCTTGCTCGTGAGCGCGTCCCTCAGGAACGCCTTCGCCTGCGGGTCGGAGAGCTTGACGCTCGGGAGGCCCGCGGCGCGGCCGCCGGAGCCCAGGTAGCGGATGACGGAGTTGGTGTGGAAGACATGCTGGGCGACGTAGAGAGCGTCCGGCCCGTGCGCGGTGTAGTACTCGTTCTCTCTGTGGAACAAGCGCACGGTCCCGGTCTCGGGCGATTTCTTGGGCAGCTTGTAGAAGAAGGCGATGAAGCCTGGGTCGCTGTCTGTGAGAGAGAGAGAAATAACGCGTGCAGTGCGCATATAAGCTTTAGGTCGGGTGGGCCACGATAGGCCTCGAGGCGCAGCGTACCGGTTTCCTGAGTGGTTTCTTTCTCCTTGCTGTACATTAACGCCATTTTTTTTGTTGAAGCAGATGGCCGACAAGTGTGAGCTACAGCGAAGGGCGTGACGGAGAGCGGCGACTAAGGGAGCAGAAGCACAGACGCGGTGGACCCCGGTATGGGGCGCGTCAGGAGGGGCCGAGAAGGGCAAGTGAAATAGCCATGAAGCAGCATTTCGCATAAACAGTTTACGTTCCAGATGAGCAACATTGCGAAACCTAACCAAGCACGCGCAGCGGCCACCAAGTTGAACAATGGAATTGCAATCTGGTAATCAAAGGTCATGAAGGAGGGCTGAATCGCAAGACCGCGATCTGACTTGGTGGCCGCTGCAAGCAACGGGCCAACAACTTCTATTGACGAATAAGCTTCGGCGGTGCCTTGACACTAAGCATCGTGATACGACATACAGATCATACACACTTCGTATTCAGTACTTAGCATGGCCACCTCAGCCAACTTCGGTGATCTGTGAGCTTTACATAAAGTAACCTTGGACTGACTGCTTGAGGGCCGAGCGGACCGGTATGGTCGATTGCCCCCCGGAAATGCCAAGGGTTGCGTACGTCTGGTATACGTCACAATTGGGCCTTCTGATTGCGTAATTTCGGCTCTTGGGACTACGTATCTGCCTCCTGACCCTGACTATTACCAAGGATAAACGTCTCCCCTTTCCATGTGCGCGTCCATGTGGCGGAACGAACATGTGTGATGTGCGAGCATACTCAAGAGAACTCTTATCGAATCGTACTTGTGTGTGAGAGAGAAACAAGTGGAAAGAGAAAAATCGGGCGTGGGCGACTGAACTCATGCGCGTATCTAAGCTTCCCCGCTCGGTCGGGAGTCGGGCTTGCTGGTGAGCAGGAAGTCAGGCCTTCAGGATCCATAGCTGATGCTAAATCACCGAGAAGCCGGAGCAAGAACGCTCCTGCGGCTCTCTACTCTGGCCTCGCCGCACAGACCGTTGCTTTGGCCTCGCGATGCGCGTGCTTCGAGACCTAGCAGGACTCTCCGCTAGCCGCTGTTCGCCCCCGTGTCCTCCTGGTGCTGCCAGTGTGTGCACCCTTCGCGTAGGCACCTCCTCTCGATACGGTACAGGACCACAACTGAATCCCGCTTCAGCGCCCGTCACCGCTCCACCCAAATGAGTTCGGCCCTCTCAGAAAGTCAGAGTCAGCATCGGCATTCTGAACCCATTTCCTGACGCGCCGTAGCTTGACCCCGGACACTTAGCAGGCTCGCATTGCACCGGCGAAGTTGCCGTCGACAGGCTCAATACACCTCAACCGACACCTTCTTGGAGACTTCGGCGCAGACTCGGCCGTCCTATTTTGGGCTCGCTACCTGTCGATGAAGAACTTCAACACGATGGGGATCGTAGGTGTCATCGTTCAGATGCTATTGTACGGTACGCTGCATGTACCGCTCTCAACTTCTCTATTGGAAATGATTATTGAATGCCTTTTTTTTTTTTTGTCGTGGACAGGGATGTACGTAGCGTCCAGCGTCATCTCAACATATTGCATGTACCACGCCCGAGGTAAATCAGTCACCCCAAACAGGGTCGTGATGGGCATCTCTACGGCCTTGTTTGCGGCCATAACTTTGGTGCGTACAGTCAGCTCACTTCACAACGTGCACGGGCGCACACTCACCACGATGACCGCACCAGTTCTGTGCGCTCAGTATATCGCACGTCGTCACCGTGGTGGCCGTGGTCGGAAAGAATCCCAGCGGCTCAATCAAGGTCTTCCAGAACGACCGCCTCGTCATGGTGGCACGCTTCGGCGCCTTCTTTCTGGCGAACTTTTGCGTAGACTGTCTGTTGGTACGCTCAACCACGCTCTGCCTTTCTCGTTTCCTTCCCCGCGCACCTGACCCTTGTTTGCGCTGCAAGGTCTATCGCCTGTACATGATATACCTGCAGAGATGGCGAGTGATCATCTTGCCGATGCTCACGATGCTCGTGTACATCGGTAGCTCCACCTCTCAGGTCGTCCTCCTCACGCGAGTGGCAACCCTGGGGCCACACACCGACAGCAATACCAAGATCGGAGTCTGGGCAGCCGTCAGCGTGAGTACGGTAGCATAGGTGGGAGATGACTGACCTCGTTCCAGATGTCCATTTCTATTTTTATATGCGCCTACTCCACCTCCTTCATAACCTATCGCATAGTGCGAGACGGTCGCGCCTTTCGGCTCTTTGGGACGAAAAACATACTCGGCGTACGTCCGCTTCGTGCGTACGCCTGGTCCTGTGCGCTGAACATCTCCCGTCCTCCAGCCCGCTTTGTACATCATCATCGAGAGCGCGTTCGTGTACACCGTGCTCAATACTATACTCCTCGGACTTTACATCACAAATCGTGTCGGCTACTACTTTGTATTACTGTTCATCATTCCTCCCCTCATCGTACGTCCTACGTCAACATTTCTGCGACACGGCTCGCTTAGCTGACAATCGTTCTCACAAGGGACTCAACAATTCTCTAATGCTGATACACGTGGGCACTCTTTCTCGCCTCCCCCCCCCGTCACTCGACAGAAACAGCGCTGAGCTGACCTCGCTTACTCCAGATCAGCTTCGGCATCGCAAGCACCTCCCACTTCCAGATAGCACTACCCACCCTCAGGTACAGCACCGACCTCCAGGCGGCCGCAGGACCGAGCAGAGGTGAGC